>JAOPHQ010006645.1:25000-40000 GCA_030340625.1 Merluccius polli
ATTTTATGCTGTTAAGGTACTTGACTCTTAATTGTGAATGACTAAATAATTGCACAAGATGATCCGAAGTCCAAATCTGTGTGTATTGTACCCGAACACAAAGTAATACAGCTACACACATCGCGACACACATCTAAAATATTACGTCAGGGATAGAGCCGCTAAGCTTGCAGGCTCTTGCAAGCTACACTGTTGTGGCCGCTACATTATGAAAATAAATTAAAAGGTCTACTAAAAGCTAGAAAGTCAAAAGGGAACGCAAGCCCAGTTATGGGTGCCACATTTGACCGATGGCGGCAGTTGAAAGATCATTACAGATGGTAACATATGCTAATGTCGTTTCGGAGGCCTCGTATGGGAATCGTAGTTAAGCAAACAGAGAGCGGTTGAGTCTTGTGACCCGAGGGACCTTCGACGTGACAAGTCACCCTTTGAAATGTAATTTAATGATACCTTACCGCTTACTACGTTAAAGAAATTTGAGGGGAAACAATCGTCTTTGCGTGCGTACAAACAGAAACACGATTGCAAACACACCTAGAGATTCGTTTTTCGGGCCAAAAAACACAATACGAGGAGTACAGGGTTGAAGAATGGGAGAATGTTGTGCTCGTGCCAAGACCCTCAGTTCTGCAAAATATATAAAATCCTGGGAAGGGGAGAAAAGCAGAGGCCCGGTGCCTACAGTACTTCTGCTTTTGACAGGGAGCCCTGTGGTTGGGCAGCGCAACACCAAACCCTTGGCAGAATCAACAGCTCTCCGCACTCGCAATGCGCTAGTGGAGAACATCTGACATGGATCCAGGTATGAACCGTGTCTTGGAGGTGTGCTAACTTAAGACTGCTGTGTATCTATATTTTCAGAGGTTCCCCTTTGGGTTTTAGGTATATAAACAAAAGTCTTGAGTTCGAACATACCAAGTTGATCATTGGTCTTGTCAAGTTTATTTGCACAGCAGACAAGGGAAAAAAAGGCCCTTAGGGGAAAACAGACGAAACCTTGAGCCGGGCCTTCGGAGATCGCCCTTCTTCACGGAGGCGAGGCATGCGATGGGTGCTGATTGGCCATATGTACAATGGACTGATTTAAAACAACAACAGACAGAATAATGTAAAGGACTCCTCATCCACGAGAGCGTAGCCCGCCTCCCGCAGTTCCTGCCGGCTCCAGGAGACCTGAAATAGCCTACTACTGCAACTACTTCTCCGGCTACTACAACGCAATGACGAGATTTCTGCCGGCTTCCTGGTCTCCGACAAGACGGTCCACCACCAGATCAGACCTCAAAGAAATCCTCGCCGGTCCCTCTGCGTGCATCCAAACTTCACGCTCAGTGGAGCGGATCCCACGGCTCCGCTATAGGGAAGGAACTATGTTGGTTTCATGGTTACTTACTGCGGGCCAGTTTTAATGGTTGTGTTTTGGCATGGCGGGCTAGTGCTTTTGGCCTGAGTCGTCCACATCTGCGCTCCACAGGAGTAATCTTTCTCTTCTACTGGGGGACCTCTATGGAGCGCAGACCGTGGTGGAGATGAATTCACCGGTCTATACTTGCCCCGCACCAGCAGATACAATCTCAGAGGTCCTGCCATAAAGCTGTGCAGTTTTTCTATAGGTGGAAAAAACATATACTTACAGTATATGTCACAGGAAGTGAGGCCCTCTCGCTGTAACATGATAGCAGCACGTTTATGCAGTTCTCGAACACATTGAACTAGTCAGAGCAAATCTGCCTTATGAGGAACATTTTCAATAATAAAGCACCGGTTTTGAAGAAGTTAAACAAAGAAAACTGTAAGAATAGAGGAGGAAGAGGGGCCCAGCTGCATTTTAAATTAAGATGAAAGGAAAATAACTCGCTCGAAAGTTTAAAAAAAAAAGAGGAAAAAAAAGAAAAAAAAAAGGGACTCAAAGGGAAAAGTCAACCACAAAGTGCTACGCGTTGTGATGCTATGAGTCAGAGAAGGCCACAGAGTCTGAGCCGGCCTATCTCTTTTGACTCAATTGTGGTTTCGCTTCACAATTTACTACAAAAAGCTGGCAGTGTACTCCGCAGGACCTAGTTAGCAGATCTCCATGATATAACTGCTGGGTGGCTTCACCGCATGCTTAGCCATGCCTGGAGGGACTCGCACACACACACATGGTCAGGGCTGTGGAGGATGTGCTGGTCCACCTGTGAGCACTGTGTCTGGTGCACACAGGCAGAGGAAGTTAGTATGCTCTGCTGGTCGGTCAACAAGAAGTGCCGAATTCAGCCCATGTTGGCTGTATATTATTATAATAGAGTGTATTATTGTTTTTCATCCTATCCTGTTTTTCTCCTTATGTTCTGTAAGCAGGCATATTGTAGGCATTACAATACAGCTTTCACAATAAACAACATTCTGACTTTTAAGCTTATAGACAATGCAAATGTATTACTCCCAATGCCAAGTGGAAGTAGGTACAGCGGTGCATGCAATGAATATATTAATATGTGTATGATTATTATTCATTTATGAGTATTTATATTATTATTATTATTAGCATTATTATTTAGATTATTATTATTACTACTAGTAGTAGTAGTAGTAGTAGTAGTAGTAGTATTGTTGTTATCAGAGTTTTCAGATAGACGGGAATTCAGAAAGACAAACAGACCACTCATCAGACAGACTAAACAGAGTAGACAGACAGACAGACCAAACAGACTAGTCAGACAGACAGGCCAAACAGAGAGCTGTCCTGGAGGCCCGCCATGTATGATGGGCCAACACACACTGAGGAACGGAGAGATCGAGAGAGAGAGAGAGAGGAGAAAAATAATACAACCTGCCAGCAGAATGAAACACTTTTAAATGACCTCTGAATCGGGACTGAAGAGCTATACATGCTATACTGCTGATATCGAAGGCACAATTATACCGAGATCCATTCATGTCTGTTAATTATTCTTTTGGGGGGTGTCCAGATGTTATGGATGTGACCTTTAATAACCATGTTCTGTCTGAAGCGTGTTTTGTTCCATTAACTGCGTGAAATGCGTGTTGTTTCCTGGGCTACAGAGTTTAGGGTGAAACCTAACCAGCTGTAAATACTTGATTTAGGCCTCTGTTATCTTCACAACAGCAAAAGCAACTGTTTCCAATTAAATTTTAGTATCATTTTCAGAATACGATGTACCGAGAAGACATTCTTACAGCTCGGAGCCTCTCCCACTGCGGCTTTGCACGATGTGTGCTCACAGCACTTTCCTCCCAAAATAAATAATATAACATATGGATTAATTTATTATATATATATATATTATATATATATATATATATATATATATATATATATATATATATATATATATATATATATATACACACATAATATTGAAGTGAAATCAAAATTGATAGAAACATTACGTAGGATTAGTGGTGTAAGCAGTGAGCAGAAATAATAATAATACTATATATATATATATATATATATATATATATATATTTATATATAATCACTGGGAATAATCCTTTATTGCATGCAAATGCCTTTTACCTTCACATTCAGGACTGGAAGCCTGACTGGTACGGGTTGAGTTAAGTAAACAAATAAAGTAAAAGAAGAAGCAAACGTTAGGGTGCCCCCCCCCCCCCCCCCTCCCTCTCAACCTAAACCCCTGGCCCACCCTGGAGGAGACCCCTTCCTCCCCTAACATTGCTGCCCTTGCACAACCTCCAGAGCTGCCAGCACGCTGCGCTCCTGACGGGCTCAGGCACGGGGGCCCAAAGAAAACAAACTGGCTCTGATTGTGAAAATACTGCCGTAGGGCCCTCCTGATGCCCGCTGCTTATCTCACACAAGGCGAGCTTTGTGTGCCGTCGGGGGCTCGTAGTTCAACCTCAACCATCCCACCAGGTGGGGACTTCCAGGACAAAGTTCTCTCCCCCCCTCGCCACCACCACCACCACCACACTACCGCTACCTCCTCCTCTTCCTCCCTCAGTCACTCTAACGAGACCGGTGTGTGTATATTTTCAGAAGGGACCATCAGGAAATTGATCCACGGGCCCCTCACCGTTCTGTGGTCTGAAGCAATTTCTCAACAGTGATGAATGTCCCCCCGACCGCAAAGAAAGATAAAGCGTTCAGTCCTATTCACCATATAATGTAAAGCTAACACACAAGTGTGATGTACTACAACTAGGCAACAGCCTCATTGCCATAAAAAGGGGGTTGTGGTTGTGGAGTTGGAGTTGAATTAATGTGGCCAACTTTGTTGTACCAGATGTAATATGATGAACATGTAGACTTGGAATGAAAGGCCGATTCTTTTAAATCATAGTATCATGGTATGTAAGCTAACTGCTTACATACCATGTCGTAGCTTAACTGAAAGTTAACTATGAAAAATATTGAAGTACTAAAGCTGTTTGCTGGATACAATCAATTTTTCAAGTGAGTGCCAAGTATGTTTGTGTTCGTGCAAAAACAACAGATTGTTCTTTCAGGGCTGATCAGATCAGTCCCTTTTAAAATGAAATTATTGAAAAGAGAAAAGGGAGTAAACTATTACCTTACCATGCAGACAGGGAGTCAGGGAATCCATTCAATCGAGTGTCTCAGTTAGATCCACCCAATAATGACAAATAGTCATGATTATTAAATGTCCATGATAACTATAGTGCTATAGTTACCATGGCCTTAAGCCACCAGCACACAGCCACTTGGCTACCTGGGCAATTGACTGGACTCTGTTCAACCATCAAAGCTGTCTGTGTCTGATGTTCAGCCAAGACAGATTTTCAGAATAAGAACAGATGCCTTAGCAGTGAAGTCTTCAGAATAGTATGCAGTGGTAGGATTTTAAATAATTCGATGTTATCAGCTCACTAGCTGGTATCAGGGTGGCAGGTCTTTTGTGGCTGATAAAGAGTGCAGGCCTTTTTTATGAGTCCTTTTGTAAATAATAACGTTGAAAATCAGATATAAAAAAAGCTTTAATCCCGGATATGGTTTGTGTCTGATACTGACCCTAAATCAAGCTGTACCTAGAGAAGAGGCTTTCAGCAGTAAAACACGTCGGAGTGGCCGTTTTGCCAAGAAACACAGTTGACGAGAAAAGTTACAAGTAATTGAAAAAAGGTTAATTAAAGTGCACTGATGAACTCCAATTTTAAATGTAGATCAGAGCAAACGAGCGGCACTTGAAGACTCTGGGTCATTCCATGGCAGGTGTAATTGGACGTAATTGAAACCAGAGGTATACAATATTATTTTAACAAATATTTACGGAGAACGTAAAGAAATAAGAAAGAAATAATGAGATAATTAGAAATAATAAGAAATAAAAAAAACATATTACATATTACCAATATAAAAACCTTAATAAAAAAAACATAAGATCAGCCATGGCAGTCCCAACAGTTTTGACACATGTCACAAGTTATTTTAAAACCAGCGGGCCAGTCGGACCAGCTTTGCCATTGATGAGAAAACTCAGTCTATCAATTGATTGGGCCTAATAGTGGCAATTTAGTCCTGCTGCCAGCTGTATACACACAGACATGGAGCTGGACACAAAGTGTGCCTTCTCCTATTGACTCGCTCATTTATCAATTGAGAAGACTTGCCACATAATGGTAGATGTAGTGGGAGAAAACATCAGTATCACTTTGTCTCTCTGTTTACTGATAACAAGGAAGACATTATGGGGGGTGGGGGCGGATTGTGTTTGTGTGTGTGTGTGGGTGGGGGTGATTTCTGCAACAACAACAGAAAAATGAAATTAAAAAAAGTTGAAAGTTGAAAAAAATCAATGATCCAATTTGTACAAAGGCATTGCAAAAAGTAATTTCTTCCATATGGAAAACATGAAAATAAGAGAGCCGGGCGACCTCATCTAAAGTATACTTTAGCTGCACCGAGTTATTCTCAGTTGGAATTCATTACAAATCTGGGGCCACATTTTTCGTATATATGGAAAGGAAGAGAGAGAGAGAGAGCGAGAGAGAGCAAGAGAGAGAGAGAGAGAGAGAGAGAGCAAGAGAGCTGTGGATGAGGTTGTTTTTTCCAGGGTCCTGGGAGAGAGTGTGTAAGTGATCTGAGACACTCAGGGTGGCGTCTGGATGAGCTTGGCCTTGGACCAGGACCCTGCATCTGGGGCACATGTGCCTCCACACAGGGACTTGGAGACAGGCTTTTATGGAGCCTCTCTCTCTCTCTCTCTCTCTCTCTCTGTCTCTCTGTGATGATGATTTTTTTTCTTTCTTTTCCATCCTAAAATATGAACAAAAGAGGTTCGAGTGCCCCATAAATCTGCACCTTCAAGCCCCCTCTCTAAAGCACACAATGTACAAAGAGCCAGGCCCCATTGCCTTGCGGTACTGTCCACCAAAGAACAACAAGTCGATTACTTGTTGACATGCCCAATTGAAGACCGATTCTTACAGCGACCAGATTTCCTCTGTGGTATGTGTGGAACGTGTGTGGGGCGGTTGGCTTCGCTGGAAACACAAACTGGCAACAGAATATTAGTAAAGATGCACACAAAAAAAAACACCGGCGGGGAGATGCACAAGGAGGAAAAACGGTGTGGTTTCTTTGGCTCAACGAGAGCTGGTCACCGGTCGCTGGTCTCCTGGCATCTGTCTCTCTCCCTCTCTCTCTGTCTCTCTCTCTCTCTCTCCCGCTCCCTCTCTCTCTAACCACCCCCGTCCATTAGGCAGCGGCAGTGCAAGAAGAGGGGAGGAGGCCCAAGGCCAGCCGTCAGGAGTGTGACCGGAGATTATTGTCCTGTGTGCTTGTTTGGGTTAGGGCTTTAGATGGGGAAATGGGATTAGGGAAGGCCCGGCCCGGGAAGATACACACTAATGGGAAGCAGAGGAGCACCGAGGCTGATCCTCCATCGTTGGCGTACAGAGAGAGAGAGAGAGAGAGAGAGAGAGAGAGAGAGATAGAGAGTGCAGGCCCTGTTATCCCACCTGATTGGATTATCCCCCCTGTTAAACGTGGTATGATAAGGAATGACCGCCACTGAGCGCCTCCTCGGTGCTGCTGGGGTGAGGGGGTGAGGGGTGGGTGTACACATACCACAGGACCAGCGAATGGATTCCTCCACACTGGCCACCCCAGAGGACATGTTTTGTTTGTTTTCTGTAGGCCTCTGTAGGCTCTGGGACTCAATTTGTCCTGCCCCCCCACGCACCCCACACCACCCTCACTCTCATTTTGACCCGTCTTTTTTGCCATGGGCCCTGATCCAGTTATGGACCATACAGTAAGTGTAAGTGTATTTATTGAGGACCGGCCGAAATCACTGGTCCGCTTTGTGTAGATTTTACCAAGCAGAGGGTTTTAAGTGCGTGTCTAGCCGGCCCTCTCAGAGTGACACCTGATGCAGCCAATCAAATGTGGGTACCGGATCAATGTTAAGTGATCCACGTTGTGAAGGTTTTTGTTGTCCTGAGTTTTTCACTGTGGCATTTCTTTCTTTACCAAAAGATGGATGTTGATAATGTATATCTGAAAGGAGACTCAAACATGTTAATTGCAGCTACTCTGCCAATCAGGCAGTAATTACTGTCTTGTATCCTGCCTGCCTTTCCTTCCAATGGTTAAGCAGCTAATTTGCAGAGGTTTAAACAGCTGGAAAACAGCAGTGCCACACCAGTTTGGTGGGTATGTATGTGTGTGTATGCATGTATGCATGTGTGTGTGTGTGTGTGTGTGTGTGTGGATGGATGAAGGGATGGAGGAATGGATGAGTGAACTTATGCCTGCGTATGCACGTTCACGCGTGTGTGTTTGTGTGTGTGTGTGTGTGTGTTTCGCAGACATAAAACCTAGTATTAAGTCTGATGCACCAAAACATTACCGAGTAAATGTGCCTGCACACCTCTTTTGGCTGAAACGAGCGATGCCGTTACCGTAGAGACCCTCCACCTGGCCTATACTACCTGTGTCCGCGAAAGCAGGCACCCTTATCAACGTGTAAACTCTACCTGACCCTAGCTGTCAGATGAGTCCACTCCTTTGTGATTGATTAACATTTTATTAATGTTTCCATTTTCCATCGTTTCAGGTGTTACGGCGGGACACTCGACGCTTACTCTCGGTGATGATTGGATTGAAAAGGTCAGCGATCCTGTAATTGCTTTTAAATTACACTCACCCAGGAGCGTGTGTGTCATTAATGTAATGATTATCCACATGAGCGGTGTAACTTCTGTGAATCTTCAGCCATTTAGTCTTGATAGGGCGACATGACATGCTTATTGTTAAATACGGGCCACGCCAATATGTTTGGGTGTCAAAAAAAAAGGGAAGAATCGCCCGGAAACCATTTTAAGGCTACGTTTGATCAAGATTTTCCCCAAAATGCAATGATTTATGTCCCTTGGGTTTCTTTAATTACACGTTTAGCTCTGAGCTACACCCGGTGGCTGATATTTAGTCATAGTTGGGTAAATGCACATGCAATCAATAAGACTAAGGGCACCACCTGTCCACCTGACATCCACTAAAGAGATTAGCCCTTGGTACACAAATCACTGTTAGCTAATTAGCTAAATTGTTGTTAATGTTGAGCACACACACACACGCGTGCGTGTGCACACACACACACACACACACACACACACACACTAAAGGCTAATCTTGTATTGGAGTAGAAATTGCCGTCTAGGCAGCTAAACATTAAGCTGTGCTGCCTAGACGGCAATTTCTACAATTTCTATGAACAGCAAAAGGAGTTAGGGAGAATATTAATTATAGTTCCATGCAATAATCATCTTAACTTGGCTACATTTCTACAATTCTTAAACTAATTTGCTGGATTTAATTTACTTGGTTCATTATTAATTAATGATACATTATTGGTTCGATGTTAATACAAAGTGATTTCCATTTTGGCCTTTATTTATCTGCATATATTTGTTCTGCCTAGTGACTTTATTTTGATGTTATCCTGTATGACTTCATCTATTGTGAATTGCTATCCACAATGTAATTTGTGTATATTCTGTCTTGTTGTAAAAGGCTTTGTTGCACTTATTCCGGTTCGATGATTTTTTTTTTTTTATTATTGCAGCTGCATATGATTTGGCTGTTACAAAAAATCTCCCTTTGATGTCAAACCCAAACCTTTGCGACAGTATATTGCTAGAAATGTAATATAATAATGGTTTTACTTACATTGCATAGGTGATATAATGTAAGTAAAAACATTACATTCACTTAATTTCCAGCTCCTACGCGATTTTGTGAATTAAGGATGTGTGGCTAAATTCCTTCAGTGAGGTACATAATGTTTAGCTTGTCGCTCTCCTGTGTTTTCCTGACACGGTATGTCACAGATCGTGTAACTATTTGTCTGTCTGTGTGTGCTCACTAGATGCGATGCGTGTGTGTCCGCACGTGTGTGTGTGTGCTGGTCTCTGTGTGCATTGGTCGGTGTTTGTGTGTGTACATACAAGCGTGCTCTAAGAGCATTTGATGAGATGCACGTGTGCAAGCGTGCTTGCATGTGCGTGTGCATGTCTGTGTGTCTTTCTCATCCAGCGTGAGTCGTGAAACCCTAATTGCTTGCACATGTGAAAGCTTTTCGAGCGTTTAGAATAAAGTTGGTTTCAAGACGAGGTTAGAAACAAAAAGTGTGGAGTGTAGGAACGGCGACGGTGGTGGTGGGGATGGTGGTGGTGGTGGGGGTGGCTGGTGGTAGCGGTGGTGGTGGTGGTGGTAGTGGTGGTGATGGTGGGTGTGTGTGTGTGTGTGTGCTGTCTGCAGCCCCCCATTCACCCCCTCCCCAGCTGAAACCAATGCCTTTCTCTTCCTCTCCTCACAGGAGTACAGGTCAGAGGTCATATCTGCGATTGGCCACAGGCCTGCTGTACTCAACACAGTGGAGGCAGAGGCTGTAACGTGAGACCCTGCTCCCACTGATCAAAGTGATAGCAGCAATGAAAATAACACAGAATGGAATAACCAAATACACAGCAACGCGAAGCGAGACAAGGAATGGGAAACCATGCTAACCTAACTCTTCTTCTACTCTCTCTATCACCCCTTCTCTCACTCCTCTCTCGCTCCTTTTGCTCTTATTGCCGACCCCTTTTTCTCTCACTCCTTCTCACACCCATTCTCTCGTGGTTTCTTCTCTCGCAACCTCTTCTCTCACCCCTCGCTCTCTCCTTCTCACCCCTTTTCTTACTCCTCTCACCCATTGTTACACCTTCCCCTTATTCCTTCTGCTGCGCCACACCTTCTTCTCCCACCCTTCTCTCCTTCTCTCACCACTATCTCACTACTTAACCCTCTTTCTCTTCGCTCCATCTCACCCCTCCTTCTCTCACTCCTCCTCCTCTCACACCGTCGCTTGCTCCTTTTCTCAACCTCCTTCCTTTCCTTCATCCCTTCTCTCTCACCCCCTTCTTTACCCTTTAATGACTCTCCTTCCTTCGTGCACTCCTCTCACCCCTCTTCTTATCCCTTTAATGTCTCTCTTTCCCTGTCCCCTCCTCTCTCTCTCTCTCTCTCTCTCTCTCTCTCTCTCTCTCTCTCTCTCTCCTCCCTCTCAGCCCGTCTCCTACCCCTAGGTCCTTGCATTGCAGAGGGGAGGTAAAGTGTTCCAGAGACAGTTTCAGAGATGTATCAGAGGGTAAAGTTAAAGTGCTTTTAATCTTGTGTAACCCTATAGGCCTCTAAATGGGCAGGGCCTCCGAGAGGCGATCCCTTGAAGAGGACATATAATCCTAATTAAAAACCAGAACAGAGCTACCGCCTGATCTAAAGGAGGCCCTCCTCTGTCAACTGCGAGTCCAGAGTCCTTTATTCTTGTCAGGGCAACCACAATAAAAAAAAGAACAGTTTAAAGTAAAATCAGATAAATAAAGACATTCAATTTAACTCGTCTAGATTCGGTTGTTTGTATTGCATCTCAAATACAGGTATCATTTGAAAATGTTTTTGTTTAAAATGTTTTTTGTACGTATGAAAAGGCAATCTTAACCTCAAGAAACACAACAAAGCACTGTGGTGGATAGTGGCTTACAGTTTCCTTTTTTTGTGTTTTTCCATCGCAAATCCAAGATCAGCGCAAATCCATCTCATCACATCATCACACAGAAATTGCGTTTCCACAAATAACATGATATGGGCATCGCACGTTTGATCGCAAACACAACACAGATGGGTTTTAGATGGCCACATTAACACATTCACCTGTGCTGCGGTGCTGCAGTAAAAATACAAAAAAAATCAGGCTGGTTTCTATAACAATTTAACTTAACACATAGGCATGACTCCCCCCTACCTCCCCCCTCCCCCCTCTCCCCTTCCCCCTTCTTCCCCAGAGGGTTCCAGGTCTCACTGTTGGACAGTCTCTCTCTCTCTCTCTCTCTCTCTCTCTCTTTTCTTTATCGTGGCCCGCGGATCCCTGCCGCCGCATGTCCCCTTCCCTTACGTTGATCAGGGGTAATTGAGAACAGCCATGCCCCCCCCCCGCACCCCCCCTCCTGTGTGTGTGTGTGTGTGTCTCTCTCTCTCTCTCTCTCTCTTTATCTTTCTCTCTCTCTCTCTCTCTCTCTTACTGCCCCCCCCCCCCCCTTTTTCTAAGCCTTATGTGGGCCCGGACATCTGGTCCACATACAGCCCTGCCCCCCCCCCCCCCCCCCCCCAACCCCAAACCCCCAGCCCCACCCGCAGCACCCCAGAGCCCCCCCCTCCGACCCCCCCCACCTCACCCTTATCCTCGCACTGAAAAGAGCAGATTCCCAAGCTGTTTCAGTGGTTGAAGATGAAGAAGATGGAGAAACCCCCCCACCCCCGCCACCCCCCCCCCCCCCCCCCCCAAAAAAAAAAGAAAACGAGAAAAAAAAACGACTCCACATAAACATGGAAAGACAGAGGAGAGAGCCATGTGGAGGAAACCATCACATTCCTCATCATCTGCACAGAACCAGGACTAGGGAAAAAGAAACACAAGGCTATGCACATTTGCAATTAACGACATCACCGTTGCGGCCCAACTTTGGTCACTGTTGTTAAATGTCGTTACGAAACGTTAGCAAAATGAAAAAAATATAGGCTACGACAAATACAAAAGTATAAAAAATATGTGTTTTTGTGTTCATCCGCAGAATTATGTTCCTCTAAATTTGAGAAGTTGAGGGAGGAAGAGAGGCTTCATTTAAACTGAGAATGTACTGTATCAGCTTGGCTCTGAAGGATCGTGTCTCATGTCTGCTCACTTATGTATGCATGGTTTTGGTTGTGTGTGTGTGTGTGTGTGTGTGTGTGCTACCGTGCATGTCTCCCAGTAGGTGTGTGTGTGTGTGCGTGCAAGGGGGGGGGCTATATTTTCTATCTCCATGCGCGGCTGCTTGTGTATGTGTGTGCATCCAGCAGACAGCGGTTTAAGTTACCTGTTACAGATAGAGATCAGGCAGGGACAGATTTAATTAACAGATATCTCTCCTTAATGTAGATTCTTTTGGCTGCCTCTGATGCAACACCCCCCCCCCCCTCACCACCACCACCCTTCTGCTCATCCAACCAGAAATAACTTATCTTGGCTCTGAGCGACTCGTAATGTATTTCTCGCGGCATTCAAGGAAACACATCTCTCGCACAGAGAGAGAGGGTGCATGCTCATGTTTACGCACACAGCCAACAGATGTCAATGTGATTATCGTGCACCGAGTGCGGCGGCTAAAGTCCATGCATTACATCCACATTGTGTTTGGTGTAATATCTGTAGTGCATCGTTTTGAGAAAAGTGAGGTGAGTCTGTGTGCAAGTTGGACGGAGAGGGGAGAGAGAGAGAGAGAGAGAGAATGTAGCTTGCACATGCATTCTCTTCCTGGCATCTTAGAAATGAAGGTGTATATACAGGTATATTTCTATACACCAGGACACTTCCACTGTATATTCTATTCTATTGTATGCATGTGTGTGTGCGTATGTGTATGTGTGTGTCCGTGCATGCGTGTGTGTGCATGCATGCGTCTGTGTGTGTGTGTGTGTGTGTGTGTGCGTGCACGCCCGCGTATATGAAAGTGCGCATGCATGCTACATATATTAATGTGCTCACCATAAACTAAAGCTAATAGAGAATTGCCCTTTTAACTACCTCTCAAGGTGACCAGATTATGGGTGGGTCTAATTGGCTGTGTGCCACCGGAGAAGGCTGCGTCCAAGGAGGAAGAGAAGGTACCATCATCCCATAAATCACCCAGGGGGAAAATCAAAAAGCAGAAGAGTGAAAAGGAGACGAGTGGAGAGAGAAATAGACAGAGAGAGAGAGAGAGAGAGAGAGAGAGAGAGACAGAGAGAGAGAGAGAGAGTGAGGAGGGAAGATATATTAATAAAGGCAAATGAAGAAGTAAAGAGTGAAGGTAGAGGATTAAGGAACGTTGGTGTGTGAGTGTGTGTGCGTGTTTGCATGCATGTGTGTGTAAGAGAGTGTGTGTGCACGTACGTATGCGCGCATGTGTGCGTGTGCGTGTGTGTCCAACACTCTCAGGTAATTGCTTGATCTGCTCATTAACGCTCCATGCTGATAGCGGTGAGCTAAAGTTGCCTCAGCGCCGGTAAGACTCTCTAAATACACCACAAGGCAGCCTGCTTCACTCACACACACACACACACACACACACACACACTTAACCTTGCAGATTCAAAGCATTCTGCACCATTACAGTGGAATGTTACGACCCGTGGCTCAGGTAGCTGTAGTTGTTTTTAGCGCAACGAGAACCAGGATCAAGTGGTCCCGAGCTGTTCTCCCACCCTCATCTCATCTCCTGTATCCACTACTCCCGAGACGATCCAGAGCACATTTCATATCATCGCTGAATCTGGGATCAGTGGAGAGTTCCCGGCGCTACGCAGACAGCTGACGTTAAATGTCCGCACCACCGTGGGTCGGTGTGGGCAGGGGAACTGACAGTAATCACTCCCTCATGGTACGCGAAACACTGGGCTCCATACATGCTGCTACCGCTCGGGTTAGAAGTGCGCTCCATTCGTTTAGCGCGGGCCAAGGTCAAACGCTGCCGCTGCTGTTGTTGCTGCTGCTGCTGCTGTTGTTGTTGTTGTTGTTGTTGGAGTAACGGGCACGTCAGGGTGATTTTTTGACAGACCATTTAATAAAAATAAAGAATAATGAAACGTTAAATTGTTGATGGTGGTTTAAGCTTCGGCACAAACAGGGTGCCAATGACTTTGAGACACACACACACACACACATGCAGAGACACACACACACACAAACACGCCGATACGCACGCACACACACACACACACACACACATGGCGACATGCACACACACACACACATACACATACGCAATGAGCACACCCTTAATGAAGAGCCGGTTCCATAGCACATTGCACTCTGTTTAAAAGCGTGCTTTGAGTGGCCGGTGAAGAACGTTAATTAACCTGTACTGCAGAAGGAGAGGAGAGAAAAAGAGCGAGCGGAGGGCTTTGCCCACTGGCCTCTGGCGCGGAGCCGGCCCGCGACGGAGAGGTAAAATATGTCCTCATGGATCCGGAGCAATACTCTATCCTCCTCCACGTGTGCATTAACCTTGCAGGTGGGAACACCGACGGAGATGGGGGCCTGGAAGCAAATGAGACAAAGGCAGAGATAAAAGAGAAGGGAGTGAGGGAGATAGAGGGAAGGGGGGAGAGAGAGAGCGATAGTGACCGAGCCAGATAGAGAAGTGAAAGAGAGATACACAGCTAGAGAGAGAGAGTAAGAGAGAGCAAGTGAAAGATAGTCACCAAGCCAGAGAGAGAGAGAGAGTTAAAGAGAGATAAGATACACAGCTAGAGAGAGAGAGGGAGAGGGAGGGAGAGAGCAAGAGAAACATAGTCACAGAGCCAGAGAGAGAGTGAAAGAGATACACAGCTGAGACAGTGAAAGACAGTTACATAGAGAGTGGAGCGAGAGAGTAAGAGAGAGAGAGAGAGAGAGAGATGGGCACGGCGCGCCGATGCATCCTGAGTCAGCTATGCAATCGAGGGGC
>JAOPHQ010006645.1:50000-59660 GCA_030340625.1 Merluccius polli
TAAGCTGTCCACTTGGTGTGGATTAGAGATACTCTCTCTCCCTCCCTCTCTCTCTCTCTCTCTCTCTCTCTCTCTCTCTCTCTCTCTCTCTCTCTCTCTCTCTGTCTGTCTGTCTGTCTGTCTCTCTCTCTCTCGCTCTATTTGAGTCCAACTGGCGCTGTTTAGCGGTCCAAACGGCCGTCGTGTGACACGGCACACTGGGTAACAGACACTTCCTTCCTGGGAGGAAGTCCTGGTTCGCGTGAGCCCAGGAGATAGGAGGTGGTGTGACCCAGCGATAATCACACTGAATGGACAATGCCAAAGATTGGTGTGGGGCTCGCAAGCACGCAGCTCTGATGTAAGACAGGAGACCCGCTGGAACCAGACGCGAACACAGACGTACGGTGCGAATATAAATATGGATATGAATGTGAATACGTGTTTAAATTCATACAATATATAAGAAGTACATACACAACATAAGTAGATTAGACTAGATAAATAGAATAGAACAGACTAGACCAGAAGGATGCGATAGGATAGAATAGCATCAAATAGAATCGGTCTGGGTCTGACGTCTGGGGTTGATAAGATGTGCAACATGTATGTCTATGTTGTAATTCACTCATCTTCACTCCCCCTGGGCAGACTGGAAAAAGAGACGAAATTGGTTCACCACACTCCTATACGCGTATTCGAAGCGGCGTTTCTACACTTGTGGGTAGAATTTGTTGACTAGAATGTATGTCATTACGGACGGATCAATGCATCTCTCATCCAGGGGATTAGAGTATAGATCTGGAGGTGGTAGATGTGGACCGATTTCGTAGCAGTGATAATAATTAGACACAGGTGACACGTGAATGTGTTTTGTATGGTAAAGGGGACACATTCCAGTATGTCTGTGTGTGTGTTGCGTGTGTCTGCGTGTGCGTGTGTGTGTGTGTGTGTGTGTTGTGTTTTTTTTTTTTAAATAAAGAAGCAACAGGAACACGAATGCCATTTTTATCTGTGCTCTTATCAGCCCTGGACCGGAGGACGGGTGCCCTTCCTTGTCCCCGCGATTACGGCCTCCTTTAGGAACCTGAGGCCACCACTCACCATTGTGCTGTCCTACAGGAAGTGCGGTTCACTGCTCACTCCCAGCATTCACTTGGTTTCCTGTGTCAGGTTACCATGTCCTGTGTTTATTTTCTTTGCTTTCGGTCTGTATCCACCCCTATAGGACGTGTCCGACATTCACCTCGACCACACAATGGAGAGGATGGCACACTATCTCACTCGTTGGGAGGAGCTCATCTACCGAGAAGAATGTCTTTATCTCTTCCACGGACGAGTCTCGGTTTTGACCTGTGTTCTGGCCCCCGCTTGAAATCCCACTCTTGTATCGGGCCTGTGGAAAATAGTTTTTTTTTTGGGGGGTGTTTTTCTTTTTAACCGAACAGAATTGTCAATCAATTGTGAATTAAGCAGTGCCTTGAATGGGCATTTTCTTTGACAGATAAGCGTGTAGCACCTCGAAAATGGGCTAGAGGAACGACTTTAAAACAATCTGTTCAAATTAATTATTGCTCTGCTTGTAGTTCTCGTCCCTTTTTTTTTCTACTCTCTTATCCTCTTAAACAGCTTTGGAAAACTTGATTGATAGAGCGCATGAATGATGTATAAAGTCTATTTTGTGCAGATCAATAGTGAATTTCATTAGGCACTACCAATTCCATCACACACACGCAGACACACGCGACGGTCACATTCCCATAGACATGCGCGCATGCATTGTTTCTCAAGGATCCTCACTCCAAAAGTCTCTCGCCTCCCTGCTGCGCTCTGATTGGCCCGTCGCCGCGCCACGGCGAGGCGGGTGCCCGTTAATATTCCATATCAGCACCTCTAAAACAAGGTGCCCCGACGCATGCTGACTCGCACACTTTGCTTTAAACTCGCCTTGATACGGTTAGGCTCGCCCACGTGCCTTGCAGAGAGGCTGTATACCTCTGCATGCTAAGCACTGACCTCTCAACCAAACCGACACCGCACCCCCCCCCCCCACTCCACCCCCCCCCCACCTCAACCACCACCACCATCACCCCCACCCCACCCACCCTTCTTCATTTCACCCGCGTGAAATTCCCCCTGAGGATAGCTCAACCTCCATTGTCCTTCCTCCAAAACTCTTCTGTATGCCCGGCGCTGGCGACGACCGACAGTCCAACACACACACACACACACACACCCTGGATGACTGGTCCTCTGCGCCCTGACAGAGGGGGGCAGCAGGCTAGGGTGGGATGGGGTGAGTGGGTGTATGGATGTGTGGGCTGGGGGGGTGGGGGGGGGAATTTGTCAGCGTCTTTTACTTTTTTCTTTTTTTTTTGCACTACACATTTGCACCACTCCTTTCAATGTTACTCTGCATTTCCTGAGGGGAAGAAAGTGTGGGATGGAGAGAGAGAGAGAGAGAGACAGACAGACAGAGACAGAGAGTGAGAGAGAGAGAGAGACAGACAGACAGACAGACAGACAGACAGAGACAGAGAGTGAGAGAGAGGGGGAAAAAAAGAAACAGACAGACAGAGAGACAGACAGACAGACACAGACAAAGAGATAGAGAGAGAGAGAGAGAGAGAGAGAGAGAGAGAGAGAGAGAGAGAGAGAGAGAGAGACAGACAGACAGACAGACAGAGAGAGAGAGAGAGAGAGATCCAGACAGACAGACAGAGACAAAGAGAGAGAGAGAGAGAGAGAGAGAGAGAGAGAGAGAGAGAGAGAGGGAGAGAGAGAGAGGGGAGAGGGGAGAGGGAGAGACGCAGGGAGTCTTGGGACCGAACCAGTGTGGTGGAGACATAAAGACGGTGGGGTCTGGAAACCATTTCCTACTGAGTGTTTATATACAGAGCTAGCAGCGCTGGTTGTTGAGGCGGTGCTCAGACTCTCAGCCTGGCGTCCTGGGGGCTCCTTACAACCTGGCCAGACCCACCAGGGACACGGCTGGTGACAGATGAGCACATGAGAATACATCCTTTGTGCTCACTATAGAAATGGTATCTCCTGTCCTGGTATTTTTTTTTCTTCTTTTTTTAACAATAGCCTTGACCGTATAGAATATGAGGTATACCTCGCAGTTCAATGTACAGGACACAATACGGCACCAGACCGTGAGTTCTGAAAAATGACACTGTTTTTTTTAAATATATATTTTTTTTTAAAAAAGAAAAAAACTGGCTTCAAAGGCATAGGTTTCCTGCCAGGAGAGCTCCTGGAGACATTTGACGCATGTATGTGTATGTGTGCGTGTGTGTGTGTGTGTGTGTTACCGTGTCAATATTGCATATGTCTATATCTACTGTACATGTTCCCTCCCAACAACAAGAAACACAGGGAATATCAAACCGGCTCAGGAACCATCAGAAGCCGCCAGGATCTCTACGACTGCAACCCCCCCCCCCCCCCCCCCCCCCCCCCCCAACGCCACCACGTGGCCGGGGATCTGTGAGCGGGGAGCATCTGAGCATGCATCGCACTTGGATTTTTTACGACAGAGGTCAATCACTGTGACCCCTGTTGGGCTTGTATTTCACGGCGGGAGTCGGGGGGCAGCGGAGCGTGAGGTGAAGAGAGGTGGGGGGGTGGGGGGGGGGCGGCGTTCTGGGACCTGGGAGGGAGGGGAGATGGGGGAGTGTGTGTGTGTGTGTGTGTGGGGGGGGGGGGGGGGTGCGGGGGTAGCACAGAGCCAGGGCTTGTAATGAAAGGCTTTCACTTTTTTCTACTCTTCGGCAGGACGGGTGGAGGTTGTTAGGTGGTGCGGGTGCGGGGGGGGGTACAGACAAACTTTTAACAAGAGTGAGGGTTGGGGGGGGGGGAGGAGGTTGTAACAGAGTGGTATACATCCATCCTGGGGGATGAATCACGCCTCCCCTACCCACCCCCACCCACCCAATCTTAGCGTAGACATGTTATTTTTTTTGTCGGCGATGTCTGACAATCGCGTTGTCGCTACTATCCTCCAGGAACACTTTAAGAGGCGGTTAGGAAGGAGGAAGCAGGCGGCTTCGCCCCGAGGTATTCAGATATCCCAGTCCCATGTTTCACTTCTCTTCAAGCGGCTCACCAGTGATTGTCTCTCCCGTCCCTTTAATCAGCACAAACAGCCTCCAGGCAACAACACATGAGCAACAACGATGATCCCAGAAGATAATATATGACACATGACACGCAAACTGTCTGTACAAACATGTGTACATTATCGGAGAGCAGCGTTCTTTGAGATTTCGTCGTCTTATTTATCTCAAACGGATGAAATACCGGTGGCGGTATCCAGGTTTTTTTTTTCCGCTCCACCTGGTTTGGAGAAATTCAAACTGGCAACCTTTCAGCAAAAAGCCACGACTTGTGGCCAGGAATGACTGTAGGAGTCAGTAGAGCGCAGGCGATGGTCTCGTTCAGAGCTGGAGGTGGAGCATCACCGAAAAAAACGCCCCGCAACGAAACACCCTCCGAGCTCTGTTTCTCTCACCGTGGTCCTCGACCATCTTCAATGGGATATTAACAACAACAAGAGTGTGTTTATTCCGAGGGGCGTCCATTAAACATTTGGGTTTGTGTTTTCAAAGGACATGTGGCACAGTGTCAACAATGGAAAACAGCACGACTAACAACAACAACAGAACAGCAGTAAACAAGAGAAAACACGTGTTGTCCTCAAATATATATCTTCTCCTTTTTTTTTTCTTTTTTTTTTTTTTTTTTTACCTATGGACCTCTCTTTCCCTTTCTCTCTCCCCTCTCTCTCCCCTCTCTCTCCCTCTCCCTCTTTCTCTCCCTCTCTCCCCTGTTTCTCTCCCTCTCCGTTCGCCGGGAGTTACATTCCTCGGATAAAATATGCGACCCAGAAGCCTGCGGGCCCCCTAAGAAAGAAAGAGGACAGTTGCCATGGCAACATTGAACAACAGCGGCGCACAACAAGCGCCTGACGGACAGGGCTCTCCGGGAGGCCGGTGCACAGGTGCTATTTTCTTTCACAACAAGGGGGGGGGGGGGGGGGGGGGGGGGAAATTGAAGTTGTAATGTTCATAAATAAAAGGAAAATTACCTTCGCAAATAGCCAGGTCTTGCGGGAGGGCCCCCTCTGGAATTCACAGCTCAGGTTTCTCAGGCCCATTCAATTCTTTGTTGGGGGAAGACGTCAGGACCCTCACCCCTCATCGCCACAGACATCCCACCGCTGGATTGGTGTTGTTCGGGTGGGGGGGGGGGGGGGGGGGGGGGGGGGGAACGGCATCAAAGACACTATAATGATGACCTCGAGTCAAGACCTCATCTCTTGCCGTGAAAGTACACCATTGAGGGGGAACATTTTCAAAGAGGCACGCGATAATGAGTACTAACGCTTACGGTTACGTATGGGGTGGGCGCGAAAAGAAGTGAAAAGCAACGGCAAGTAAACCTGTTCCGGAAAAAGGAGACGGAGACACGGATATAGAGACGGAAAGACGGGGATGAGTGGGAGTAGTGGTGGTGCGGCGGCTGCTGCTGCTGCTAGAGGAGGAGGATGTGTTAATGGCGCAGAGCGCGGGTTCAATTCCCACAGAACGCACTCGATCAGCCTAATTAAAAGGTTCTTCAGCGCTCGACGCTTCGAGTCAGCGGGGAGTCGGGGCCACGTGCCAAGTCGGCACTCACCTCCCCTCTCTCTCTCTCTCTCTCTCTCTCCCACACGCAGGCAGGCAGGCAGGCATGGGCGTTCGACCGCCCCACCAACGCCAGGACGGAATTAAACAGGGAGAAAGAGGGAGAGGGAGTGAGGGAGAGAGAGGGAGAGAGTTGGACAGAGAGAGAGAGAGAGAGAGAGAGAGAGAGACACACAGCAAGAGGGAAAGAGTGAGAGACGGGATGTGAACGAGTTCTCAAGCGACTCTTGCAGGGGGGAAAAAGGGGGTTAAAAAAAAAAAACGGTGCAAGTTAGCAGAGACACAGCAAGAAGCTCAGATGTTTGACTCTGTCCCTGACCACTGATTCAGACTTGTCAATCCACACACTCGCTTCTATCTGGAGGAAGAGTACAGAGTCTCCCGAATGCTAAAGTGAGTCATCTTTGGCAGCGCTGCGGAGGGAAAACCAGCCTCTTGGACCACTACTGTACATATGAATCAAACTTATGTATGTGGTGGAAGCGCTGCCAGGACTTAATGCGTTGCACATTTCAGCAGCATACAAACACACATGTACCGTAGCCTAGCACGCAAACACAGACACCATATGCAGGCCCGCGCAAACGGCTACATGTTTGTTTAAGCAGTTTTCCCCCACTCTTATTCCTCCAAAATAGATACACAGTGGTTGCTACAACACAATCTAAGTAGAAGGTATCACTTTACATAGGAAAAATAATAACTTTGCATTGGACAAGAAACGAGAAAATATTAGCAAAAAGTCAAGGCATTGGTTATTTTGTCTCGAAATCCTCTAAAGGTTATGACAATATTCCTTTACATCATCAGAAGCAAAACGCCTTTCCCCTTTCCTAAGTGGCATTCTACGCGATACATTGCAGCTATTATATTGCCATTAATGCCGTGTCCTCCATCATGCCATATCCTCGCCAACCCAAGAGGTCGAACTGACTGTTGAACTGCTTGTCACCTTACAGTGCACCTTATCACTCCTGAGTCTGGCTCCTCCACGGTCCTCCAGGGAGGGTACAGGAGAGGACATGGAGCTGATGGGATTGCCAAACCCGCGTCCGAGCAACAGCAGCATCACAGGTTCAAGGTAAAGGGAAGGACCACTGGGGGGGGGGGGGGCGGTGGGGGGGGGGGGGGGTGAGGTGTATCCTGGCCTCATCACCTGCCATTCACAACGTTGTGTAGACTTTCCTCTTTGACCTCCGGGATTGTTGTCCTGGCACCCTTCTCGCACGACGTTCCTTGGCCAACAACTGCCTCAGCCAATCAAGGTTTGTGATGTCATTGATTTCGGGGGAGTGAAAGTGAAAAAACAAAAAGGGGAAGAAAAAACGGTTGGAAAATACAGTCAGTGTTGGTCCTTGTTGCGTATCGGTTTAAGTGCAGGCTTTGCTGTGTTTACTTTTGGGATTAATCAAAAAAAAAAAAGAAAATTGGCAGAACGTCCTTGGATGCACTCCCTCTAGTGCCTCCCTTGTTGACTCAGAGACAGGACTGACTTGCTGGAGTCAAAATGTATGCCTCATCTACCATTCTACCTCTAATCCGTTTTGAAGCATAAAATGTAAAAAAAATAAAAATACAAATGCTGCGTGTGTGTGTGTGTGTGTGTGTGAGATGTGTGTGCATGCATGTGTCTGTGGGTTACACAGAGTGTGCAAACTACGTCAAACATGAGGAGAAGTTGACAGATTTGACACTGTATCGACAGCCAGTAAAACAAAGTAATTTCTATGCTTCCTCTTTTTCGGTGCCACTTCTATATCACTCAAATTCAATTTCTCCCTTGGTTAGCTCTATCCATGAAATACATTACTTTTTTTTTTTTTTGTCTCTGAAAACAAATCTGTTTCCGACTACCGTAGTACTATCGACCCTCAAGCATAACCTCTCGCTCTGCAGCGACGGCGGGGTCTACTCATGTTTGTATTTCAAAATCCATGATGTCGTTACATGCCTAATTTTGTGATGACTGCGGCTGAAGGGTGTCTTCCCAGTCTAGTCTGTTTTCTCTTCCCGCGCCCGTCTCTCCCGCCCACCATGACACGCTATAAAGCGATAACTCCCGGTTTCACGCTTTAAGATCCAGTATCGTGTGACCCCCCCCCCCCCCACCCCCATCCTCTCTTCCTCCCTCCTTTCTTTCACCTTAACACCAAAGTCTCCTTCCCATCGTCTGAAATAATCCTTTCTTCCATGGACCATCTCATGCCCTCATCTGGCCCCTCATCTGGCCCCTCGCTGTCCATAATCCCGGCCTCTCCTGCAAGAATCAAATTATTAGTAAGAATGAAAATTTAAGATACCTAGGTTTAAATTCTTACTAGTAAGAATGCAATTCTTCATGGTAATATAATTCTTACAAGTAAGAATTACATTTTGACTAGTACAATTTTAATTCTTACTAGAAATTGTTTTATTGTTTCATGTATGTCATATATTACATTCACTTACATTGAAAATCATACTCTCTTATCTACGATTCAATGAACGATTCTGAATGAAAATCTTAGTAGAATGTAATTCTTACCAGTAAGAATTACTGAACTACTTAGTAAGACTACTTAGTAAGAATTACATTCTTACCTTAAGAATTTAATTGTAGATAAGAGAGCATGATTTTCAGAGATGTAGTGGTAAAAAAGAAGATGGGTAAACTATGCATTTTGTGATCAAGGTAAGGTGGACCACAACATACCGGTAAAAAAAAAGATATTCAGAATATGTGTGTTTTTATTTGTAGAATGAAGTACAACCAGTAGTAACAATGTACAATTACAAACTGCAATGTATGTGTATGGGGAGCATAGCTCTCAAACTAATTGCTAAAGCTTAAAGGCTATTATCACATCTCACTATTATCACATCACTTAGATATTTACCGTAAATGTCACTGACAGTAGAAGAAGCTGAAAGAGGGCTGCAGCACATCTTGTCAAGTATCTGAGTGATTCTTACTTGACTTGTTTTGTGGTCGAGATCTTTTGCTGGCATCGGCAGGAGGAGGCTTGCTTTTTTGACATTCAAGAAAACGCCGTATATCCATTTTACAGGAATCCAGACACGCTACTCAACCTTAGATAGCTATGGCTAGCAAGTCCCATTCGACGGCTCTGTCGTGAGCCCGGCTCCGCAAAGAGACGACGTGATTGGACAAACAATCGCTGGTAAAAGAATAGGAAACTCTATAAATAGCAAATTTTAAAGTTGCGTAAACGCTATTTAGAGGTGCGTAAACACTATTTCAGAAATGCAGGAGGTGCGTAAACACCATTTACGTGCATTAAGCCTCCAGTACAGCCCTGATGATTTTTATTTAAGTGAATTCAATTGTTACTGGAAAGAATTTACTCGTAACAATGACTAGTACGACTTAAAACATACATATCTTAAATTCTCAATCGTAGTCATAAGAATTCAATTCTGCAGAGTGACGCGAAGACCATTAAAAGCTAGAACGGTTTGCCAGAGAGAGAGAGGGAGAGAGAGAGAGACAGACAGAGAGACAGACAGAGAGAGGGAGAGGGAGAGAGAGAGAGAGAGAGAGAGAGGGAAACGAGGGCCCACACAGGGAGGACAGACGGAGGAAAAGGAGAAAAATAGAAATAAGCGCTAACACAGAGAGAGGAACACATGGAGAGAGAGGGATAAGAAAGGGATTGAGGGAAAGAGAGAGAGAGAGAAAGAGAGAGAGGGGGAGGGGGGGGGGGGGGGGGAGAAGAAGGACGTGTTGAACCACCAAGCATGAATGTAGACAAACGCTCGCGCGCTGTTTGAAATGCAATGGTACCACAACAAAAAAGAGGACTTGTTGATTTCTTTCCAATAGCCTTTGCAGTAACAGAGCAGAGCTGTCAGCATCTGTTAGCACATGTGTCCAGGATTCCTTTCGGCCGTTTATACTGGGAGACTGAAGGAGCCTCGGTGCCCAAGATTTATAGTTCCCAGGGAAGGAGGGGAAGTGTGTTATTGATAAGTGGCCCCGGAGAAGGCGAGG
>JAOPHQ010006646.1:0-64949 GCA_030340625.1 Merluccius polli
CCCTAAAATATGAACAAACTAAACTGAAAAGGTTGTAACTGAATAGTTCACAGGCAAGTTAAGTTAAAAAGCACAACAAAATGCACACAAATAGCTATCAGCCAAAAAGCCCTTGATACTGACTACGCCCAACTAAATGCAATTTTATTCATACACAGCAAAGTGACCTTTAGCGTAACATGTAAATGGTCAATTTCAGTAGAACTCCCAAAACTAAAATCTGCATGTACATTTGCATAACGCTTATCTAGAATAAGATATAGGCTATGTAGTGTGTGTGTGTGTGTGTGTGTGTGTGTGCGTGCGTGTGCGTGCATGCGTGCATGCATGAACGTTTGCGTGTGTATGGTGTGTATGGGAGTCTTACATAAACTGGCAGGACTACAACTCCCAAGGAGAATAGGGATCAGATACGGTCCAGCATCAAGGACAGGGAAGCCATTTAAAGGTGACATTTTAGTCAACGCAGCAGATGCTGCCAATCTATCTTCCCTGCGCGCTATCTCTCCCCTTATTACATCCTCCCCCTATCTCTCTCTGTCTACCCCCGTTATTTTTCGTCCTTTCTCTCTCTCGTCTTCATTTTACTATCTCTCTCTCTGCCTCATTTTCTTCTACCTTTCCCTCGCCTTTCTCCTCCTCCTCCTCCTCCTCCTCCTCCTCCTCCTCCTCCTCCGTCTCTCTCTCTCTCTCTCTCGCTTGTCCTTCCACCCCCCCCCCCCCCCTCGCTCTCTCTCTCTTTCAAGCTAGCCACCCGCCGCCATGACATGCTGACGAGGCAATCGGGACGAGAGAGGCAGTATAATAAAAGGAAGCGCTAATGAAAGGTTGACCGGGGTCAAAGTGCTCACATACCTTTGCAGGACAAGAGGGGCGGAGGGAGGGGGGTGGACGGGGGGGGGGGTGGACGGGGGGGGGACGAGAGGTCACTCATTCCAAGGGGACAAAAACTGTTTCACTTTTTGACTCGGCGGTGTCAAACGTTCGAGAGGTCACAGGGAAAGGTCGCCGGGGTCGCCCTCTGGGCTGGGATTGGGCGCCCATCGGGGGTCGGAGGTGGCCGCAGGAATGCCAGGCAAACGAGAAGAGGGCGCGCGGGGTCATAGGTGCAGCCCCCCCGAACCCCCGGTACTGATGAACACGTCAGAGTAAATAATTACTGTTGTTCTCGTGTTGTGACAAAGACTCATAGGGCTCATAGGCTCACCACACACAAGTCCGATCGCTCCTCCACCGCTTGTGCGTCGAACGGCCGTATTTGATTTAGTCCCATGAGCGGCGCCGCATAGATAGACTATCTTTACAAAAGGCCTGTGCTTAACCAACAATAGACAGGCTAGTCTAAGTCTTCATAACGCATCCGATGCCTTTCGTTCTCAAATGGCCACCCACAAGAGGAGGAATAACCTTGGTTTTGCGCTGCAGATCCCACGATCTCAGATTAGTCTTTCCAAAGGAATATAAAGACAACGATCCCCAGGTTGCTATGTTTCCAAAGCAGTCACCGGGCATTAAACGTATTATATTAGGGATTTTAAATTAGGTTGCATAAAAATGTACTACATGATTTGATGACTTGGCAAGTGGAGTTTTCCAGGGAGGGAAGGTCATAGCTAAGTGAGGTTATTTTACGGTATGCCCACTAACAAACTCAATGTGTGTGATGTGGACGTGAAGACATCTCCAAGAGGGTCGGCCCACGTCAGACGTGGTTAGTTAGGTGAGACACTGCCATCTTGAGTACTGTAATAAAATAGCCATACATCTAATAATAGGTCTATTTGAGTGCAGGATTGCCCAGCACACTTACCAATGACAGTATTGTCAACACACTTAGTTAGACAATACTTTTTTAGTGCTTATACAGCCGACTATATGTCTATTACAAAACCTTCTTGTCAGTCTTCTGGCCTGGTGTACATTTAAACAATAGCCTAAATAACATTTAAATTGGGCCTATAGATTAAAACAGTTGGGCGATATTATTTGTAGCCTATGAGGCCATATAGGGCACAGTGTAGATGTACAAAACATGAAGGTAGGCCTATGAATTGGGAACATTTTGAAAAGTGTAGTGCCTGTATTCATCCAGTAGAGGCCACTGCACAAGCATGGCTTATCTTACACAAGTGTCAATTGTTTATGTGAAACTAAGATTCATTTACATGATTATTACTACACTGTATCAGGCCAACACACACACACACACACACACACACACACACACACACACACACACAACCACATGGTTACCGCACTAATACATGCCGGGACAACTGTCAAAATTAAGATTAAGATGACCCAAAACAAACAAAAAGGCAAACCAAGAAATAAAATAAATAAATATGTTATTCTGGAATTATCTCACATTTTGGCGAGCGTCGGGCTGCAGTATAAATATCCTCCTTGTTTATTGACATCAGAGACATATTGGCCTAAATCTCTCAGAGCTGACCCAATTCAACAGGGAAACCCAGGCAATAGCTTCACAGCATAACATATCACGTATTGTAGCCTAGAGCCTGAAATGAATATTGAGATATATATTTTGTACCTTGGTACCCTCGTCGTAATATTTTAGTATGGACACAAATTATAGGCTACACATTTGTTTAAATTAATGTTTTTTTTTCTGTAAATACAGACAGATGGAGCATGTTCAAAAGCACATGTTCAAAGATGACGAGGCCAAATTATTGTATTTGTGCCCTAATAATATTCATCCATTTTCTTTGTTTTTGCAATATTATGACCAAAGACTTCAGCCACCTGCCTCATCGAAAGAGTGACTACAAGTTAAAGCTCCCCCCTACTCTCTCTCTACTACTACAGCCATTCAATGTACACACAGCAACTAAAACCAGAGAGCTGATGTGTCTCAGTGTTTTATGTGGGCTATTGTCTGCGCCTCCGTGTTAAAGAGTGATAATGTGGGGTGGCCTGCGCTGCTCTGTCTTCTACCTCATCTATTGGATTATGCAAGGGATTTTGGACCAGGATTAAGCCACTGGGTGGTAGAGAGGGGGGAGCAAGGGTGGGGGGCAGTGTGTGTGTGCCGGAGGGTGTGAGGGTGTGTGTGTGTGTGTGTGTGTGTGTGTGTGTGTGTGTGTGTGTGTGTGTGTGTGTGTGTGTGTGTGTGTGTGTGTGTGTGTGTGTGTGTGAGCCTCCGGTGGGTGGGTGAAAGTGTGTTTGTTGTGTATCTCAGAGGTCGTGCCATTCGGCTGCTCTGCTGGTTCAGCAACAACAACACGGAGACGGCCACCACTGAGTTTCAGACATGAACCTCTTCTGCTTCACGCTGGTAGGATTCTGGTTCTGATTTCCACTTGTTCCTACTTCCCATGTTACTGGTCTTGTTGGTCTGTCAGTAGAAGAAACATCTCATTTGCTAATGTTATAGAATGGAGAAGGGATTTGATGATTTTGTTATTACTGTGTGAAAGTACATTTCCATTGTTCAACTATGCAACTTTGACCCATGACATTAACATAGCATCTCCTGGTAAACATAGTGGTGACTATTTAGGGTAATGGTACGATCTGTGTTGCTAAGGGCTTTGTTCTGCCGGGTAAAATCCCATTAGCAACAAAAAACATTTTGTTTCTAATGGGATTTTTCTCCTTTGGGTCAAATTAGTTAATATGGCATAGGATTGAAAATGCATTCAGCATTAGTTTGTTTACTCAAATGAAATCCATCTTTGTGCAGCGAGCAATACTGATGTTTAGTGGCTGAATGTTTTGACTTGGCTTCATAACCTCAACAGCAGTTATGCAACCGGTCACAAAAATAGCGATACAGAACTGGCCCTATCTGTATATTTTGTCTGTGTTGCTGATGTTTTGATGTTTTGTTTTGTATTTCCACATAACTGTGTCCAAAAATGGAGTAGATATTGAAAGGGGAAATGAGATACCTGTGATGTTGGATTTGTATTTATTTATCTTGGTATGGTGGCCTTAAGTAAGTAAGAGATGACATGGATTGGCCACAGAACTGAGGGAGTCCGGAGTCGTCTGATGAATGAGAACAAGGTCATGTAAAAACATCCAGGCTGTGTTGACAATATGCAGCATGGGGGGGGGGGGGGGGGGGGGGGGGGGGGGCGTACGTGTCGACGTGCCGCGTCGCAGTCTCCAGGTCCAACGCAACTGGCTGTACTGGCTTTTCAGCGTCTGCCAGGTTTTCTCTAACTGATGTAAGCCTGAATCACACTGCAAAGAACTCAATTAGAGTATTGATTATGAATGTTGCATCGCCATGGTTTACTGAGTAGGATAATTACATCACTGGATAGGCCTCATAGTTACATAACTCATTAATGCAGAGCCACGCTGAAAGATTAATGTATTATTTCAGAGAGGCCCGGCGGAGCGAGCCAGCGTTAAACAAATTGGTAACGTTTCAAGGTTCATGGAAATCCTCGTTTGTTTCCTTGTTGTTGTTCAGGTGGGCTCCACAGACAGCCTCTATGAGCCTCCATACCACAGCCAGGGCCTCCGGGAGGTCCTCCCCGGGTGTGGCTACAGCCCCGCGCCGCTGAGGCCCACCGAGCCGGGCTGGGGCGGCTCGGACCCCTGCATCAGCCCTGTAAGTGAGCTCTGTTCACAAGAGGCTGTTTTCCTGCACAATGCACTGGACCGTGTGAGTCTAAGTATATGATTTAGAAAAATATCATTGTGTAATATTGTGCACAGGTGAGGCTATGTCACATTGTATTGCAATAATAATAATAATAATAATAATTCATTGCATTTATATAGCGCTTTTCAAGACACCCAAAGCGCTTTACATAGTGTGAGTGTGTGTGTGTGTGTGTGTGTGTGTGTGGGGTGGGGGATATGACAATAGTATCACAAAAGCAACAGTATAGGATGTTTTATTCTACTCAAACATTTCAATAACCAAACAAAAGTTAGATTATTGATTATTTACCGGACACACAATGTCACCTCTATTCTGAAGCGCTTATGAGAGGATGAAGGGGTTCTTGTCAATTGATCAAATCTTCTTCCCTTCCTTTGCTTTCCTTTTCTCTCCTTCCTTCTTTCCGTCCTTGCTTCCTTCCTGACTTCCTCACAGTTTCTCCAGGATGCATCCCGGATGCATCGCTCTCCATCAAAACAAAAGAGAAACAACAGAAGGTACGAAACAGAGACGCTGAAACATTGATTTAAATAAATACTCCTATAGCGCATGGCTTGGGCTCATATTTGAATGGGACATACTGGGATGTTATTTTAAAGGTGACCATTCAAACCATTTGTCATTATCATTTCAGGTCACACACACCACTGTCACCCTTGGACAATGAAGGTTGGTATATCACATCTCAGTCACACCACATCAATTTGTGTTTGGCACACATCATATTTCTGATTGAATTTTCAATATTTGATTGTCATCTATATCAAATGACGTTAAAAAACACTGCATTTGTGTGTATTGTCTCGTATAAAAGGCATGTTCATTTGACCTACGGTTGTGTTGAAACTTTTCAGACAATGAAGGAGGGGATAAGAAAGCTATACAAGTGGACTCGGGAGTAACAGACAGAGACTTGCCCACTCCGGTAAAACGCCATCTCATGTTGTCACTAGAGTTGTCACTAGCAGCTTCGCCATGGCGACGCGGGGGACTGTCAGCCTCCCTCTATAGCATCGCCACTTAACACATCTCAGTGTGTTTCCGTTAGTCGCACTGAGTCTTGTGGACCCTTGAAAACACACCTCCCTTTGAGTTTATTCCAGTCTGGGTCTTTAACCATTGAGACCAACGAGCAAATAAAGAAAAGTTCAACATCATTCCAGATATTTGTAGTTTCATGTTTCTACGCCATGCTAACACTGTGCGGCCCCTGCACTGAAGAAGAAGAAGAAGAAGAAGAAGAAGAAGAAGAAGAAGAAGAAGAAGAAGAAGAAGAAGAAGAAGAAGAAGAAGAAGAAGAAGAAGAAGAAGAAGAAGAAGAAGAAGAAGAAGAAGAAGAAGAAGAAGAAGAAGAAGGAGAAGTTGGAAGGAGTAAAACTTATTCCAAAACACATGAGTCATTTAATTTATCTTTGGCAGGTAGTGTGTGAGGTGGGAAAAAAATCCATCCGATCAATATTAATATCATACATTCTTTTTGGTGTCACTTTTCTTTTATGGCGTCTTCAGGCCCAATAAATCAGGCCTCTAGCAACCGCTTGGTCCGGCCGCCCTTTGCAGGGATCAGGAAGAAATGTAGACGTGAGCTAAACGTGACAGGCTGTGTGTGTGTGTGTGTGTGTGTGTGTGTGTGTGTGTGTGTGTATGTGCGTGCGTATGTTTGTGTGTTGAAACCAAATCAGAGCCACTATGCACTTTAAGCCTCTTTTTTTATACACGAGTCTTGGGATGTCTAGGACACTGGGATTCATTTGTGTATGTGTGCAGTTTGTTAAGTTTGTTACATACTAATGTAATGGTTTTTGGGCACGTTTGGCGAGTTAGCTTGGGGGAGTTTAGCAGGACTGTTGAGGTTTAGACATGCTTGGACGGTCTGCACACTATTTAATTGTTTGACTGATCATTCATTCTCTCAAATACAGAGTGCTGAAAGTGACCTTCGGACAGCAGAACCTCACAGAAAACTAAAAAGATTTCACCGGCTGTTGCTGGTGAAGAAGGCAAGTCAGAGTGAAGCAGGGAAAGGAAAAAACACGCCACAGAGCGACGGTGAGGCATTGTGGACGCCGACTGAACGCCCGCTCCACAGGGTAAAAAACAACAACAACTTAAAATCGTTCCTTCTTGCCTTTGACAGACTCAAAGACACACGTGGCGTTGACGTCCGACAGCCCTCTCATGTCTTGCATGGGATCGGCCAGAAAGAGCGGGAAGCACTCTCCTAGGCAAGGAAAACCCAAGAATGGCAGGGTTGGAAACGCAGGAGAGAAACAGCTAGAACCAGAAGATGATGCGGGAGATCAAGGAGAGAGCCTCTGGATCGGCGGTCCTCACTGTCACTACTGGAGGCCTGTGGGTCTTCCACAGATGTGGACAGCAGCCTCCGTCCACACTCCACAACACAGAGCCCCAGGTGGGCCCTGGGACTCTGTCTGCCATGGCACTCTGGGGTCCAGGACTGCACCCTGGGATCCATTTGAGGCCGCGGCGGGCGGTCTGGAGGGCCAACCGACTAAAGGTTGTTCTCCAGCACCAGCTCCTCCATCCATGAGAGATGAAGAAGACACTGCAGAGTCCACAGTAAGCTATGCTGCACTATAGTGTCCAAATATTATTATGATTATTGTAGTTAGTATTAGTATTAGTGTTATTATCATTCATTATTATAGATTTACTATTACAACTTTACTTATTTAACTTTGTGTGATTGATATTTTGGTTATTCTTCAGAAAATAAAGTATTATCATTCTAATGATATGCTATTGTAATCCTGAAATATTGGGATTAAGATTGAAAACCTTGTAATTGGTTTAAAAATGAACATATTGTGTTTGTTCCCAGCCTTCAAAACAATAGTGCGTTACCATGGCATTTTCAGGGTTGTTGCTCTAACGGCCCACTGGTCAGTGTTGGGAGGTGAGCCAAGAGTTAATGTAACAGCCGGTCCATTCTGGGCCCTGGATGACCGCTAAAATGAAATCTAACGACCCACCCCAGAAAGAAACGCTTCGCTGCTTCAATGCAGTGTCTTGTCCTCCTTGATGACGCTTAACACAAAAACGCTGATTATCTTGTTCAATTACAGCGTTGTGGTGCTGGGGCAGACCGGGAGATGACAGGTGGCGTAGGAAATTACAAAACACTTACAACAGCAACAGCAATCTGCCACAAACTCTTTCTCTTTAACTCGGCGAGCCAGATTCATCATACTGACGCACGAAAAATACGAAAAATTAAGAAACCAAATTAACAAACAAACAAAGAGAAAGAGAAAGTAAGAAAGAAAGAAAGAAAGAAAGAAAGAAAGAAAGAAAGAAAGAAAGAAAGAAAGAAAGAAAGACAAAGAGAAAGGGAGAAAGAAAGAAAGAAAGAAAGAAAGAAAGAAAGAAAGAAAGAAAGAAAGAAAGAAAGAAAGAAAGAAAGAAAGAAAGAAAGAAAGAAAGACAAAGAGAAAGGGAGAAAGAAAGCCAGGAAAAATGAAAGAATGACAGAAATAAATCTGGCCCAGGCCACTAAACCAACGCTCCCATCTGTGCTTGTTTCTGTTTGCGTTGTGGCTCCGCGTGGGGCAGACATAAACACAGTAGTAGGCCGCTATAATGCACCCATCTGTCACCATTCAGCACACACTTTCACCCCCTCCTCCTGCAGCACGCACCGAGATCCGGACCGTTCCGTGCCCTCGGATCGCACCCGGCACAGATAAGGCGGGAGAATGGCCCCTATGTGGTAAAAGTCAGAGAGGAAGTTGCGCGTTAACGCAGAACGATGAAGTCATAAATTGCCATCGTGTGCGACAGTAGGTAACATAAAAACGCCGTTCTGTTTTGTTAAACAGGTGGAGAGTCGAGACCCGACCACAGGTAGCATCCTGAGGAGGGAAATGGAGGCTGTTTCGCAAAATGTTCACAAAATGAGGCCAGTGATGAAGCAGACCAGGGCCTCGTCTGGAGAATGGGTGAGGAGCAGTAGACTGCGGTGTCAAAATCACAGAGCCTGCATGAGGCAGTTGGCTACCAAATGTTGGCTATTATTATGATGTCATTAAGCAATTTACATTGAGGAGCAGGTAGGGTTAGATGTCTGATCTTGCTCAAGGATGCCTACAAGTTGACATCCTTGAGAGGTTAAGCACACACCAAACACCTCTTAGGCCCTCGGCTAAAAAAAGCCAGGTGACTTCATCAGGATTAAGGATTTTGCTGGCCAGGGGTATGTGTGTGTGCTAGAATTGTGTGTGTGTGTGTCTTTGTGTAAATCGAACGAATCAACCAGCGCACCTCACGCAACTTTCTGATTGGTCGACGTCCTTTTAGTCCTTTAATGTTTGCAGTGCAAGAGTCACGGTGTAGGGTGATGGCAGGGCAGAGAAAGAAAAAAGGAAAGAAAGAAAGACATAATAAACATATTTTGTTTGTTTTTTTACCACTGTGCAGAACAAGGAGATGGGGCAAGGGGACAGGAGCCAGGACAAGGTCAGCGGAGGTCATATGTTCACTGGAGGACGGCCGAGTCGTTCCAGTAACTCCTTGGAAAGCCTGTACAGTCTCAACAGTGGACAAAGCTCTTCAAGTAAGCCCCTTCAGGCTCCCCATGACTTTAGGCACACAGCCAGTAAGCTGTAGTACTGCCAATCAACGATGTAATCGCTGGTTACACACGAGTAGTGCATCTCGCGGAGCCTTTCAAGGTGGACTTTTTCCAACCAAAATTGATATCTTATAGACCTGAAGTAACCCAAGAGAAAGAAGAAGAAAGAGTTCTAGTAACTAAACTAAACTAAACACAAAATACTAAATTCAAACCTCAGGAGAAGCAGCCTTTACAATGCCTGATACAACGCCTGATGTACGCACGATGAATAGATCAGTCTACCAGTTGGTACAGTCCACTGGCGAGGTCATGGTAGGTTGATCTATCTATCTGGGTGGACACTCATGTGATGTCGCTAACATAATGTTTAATTGACCACACACCTGGTGGTGAAATAAAGGCCCTTTGGTTATCCCCAAAATCTTCATCATCACTCTTTCGAACCGATGTGCTCCTCCCCACCAGGCGGGGTCACCAGTGGCTCCACCTGCTCCAGTAACAGGAACAGTCTGAGGCTGCAGGAGGAGAACCTGCTCTACTCCAGGCAGTGCTGTGCCAGAGCCAGGGTCCACACTGACTTTGTGCCCAGTCCGTATGACATGGAGTCACTGAGACTCAAGGTAAACCTGATGCCCACACCGAGAGATTTGAATACATGTGACAAGCTAATGGCTCGGCCTACCCAGTGGACTGTACCCACTGTTAGGTTGATCTATCCATCTTCATACTGTGTGGACACGACCCGCCATGTGTAATGTCACCATAGGGTCGATTTTTTTTAAAAAAAGACTAATGGCTCATCAACATCACAAACTAACCCTGTTCCCCTCACTCAGGTGGGAGATGTGATTGATGTCATTGCCAAACCGACCATGGGCATATGGACAGGAATGTTGAACGGCAAGATAGGCAGCTTCAAGTTCGTCTACGTGGACGTCCTAGAAGACAGGGAGTCCGATAAGTACCAAAGTCATAAACAACGCGCAAAATCCAAGCCAGAAACACTGGAGGACCTCCTGAAGCCTCACAGCTTAGAGGTATGTCTCAAATATGAAATAATACTTTGGGTTATAATAATAACAATACAAAAAGTTTGGTAGTACTAGTACTGACAAATCATTATTGTTTACCTTTGCATTTAGTCACTTAGTCACACTGTTATCCAAAGTGATTTCCAGTTGAGGCTGAGGTCAATCAAAGTATACGATCAATACAACAGCAACAAGGTTCCCCAAAACAACCAAATAGAGTAGCAGAGTAGCTCTTCTACATGAATAGTCTCATTTCCTATTTCAACAAAGTCGCTGTTTTTTTTGTGTGTGTGTGTTATATACCAGGAGTGCTGCAGCATCCTTCGTCTCCATGGTTACCGAGGGGTCGAGGACCTGGCGAGGCTGAGGGAACACCACCTGATGGATGAGATCGGCCCGGAGGACAGGCGCCGACTACTCGCTGCCGTCGAGGCGCTCAGAGAACCACAATGTGAGTCATGGGGGGTAGAAATCATGCCCACTGGAAGAAAGCTGACCGTTTATTAAGACTCCATTAGACTCAGCTCCCGCAGGTCGGACATGGGATATGAAAACAGTGGGGCCTTTTAGGGATCGGCAAACATGATAGGGTTGACTCCACCCAGCGGACGGTGAAGCCTGGCCCAGGTCGATACAATCTGGGATTGTGCATGGGCATTTTTTAATGGGCTTTTATGTCTCGACGGAAAGGACAGGAACACGGGTCGAAAGACAGAGGGAACGACACGCAGAGTAGGACCACAGGTCGGAATCAAACCCGGGTCGCTACTGGGAGCACACTAGCACGTTGTGCCACCTCCATGTTCATGTATAAACACATTGACAGCACACAGCAGGAACATGCATGTTTTGTTCTCGTCCTGACAGGTGGTAGTGAGTGGGGCCAGCGCAACGAGACGCCCACTGGGAGCGGCGCGGTTGATCCCAGGACCCGGCCCCGAGACTCTGGCTGCCACGTGCCTTCAGACGGCTCCGATAACGGCAGAGACGACTCGGAGATAAACTTCCCATTCATTTCTCCGGCTACACTGGATCAGATATCAGCCGTCTGATAATAAACAACGCTTTATATACGTTACGCAGTATGCTGTTGTCATTGTGTCAAAAAATTAAATACAATTAAACAGATCTTACACAAAAACACTTTTATGAGATACATTTTATTATGAGTTTGCCGTTGAACAACATTATATATATATATATATATATATATATATATATATATATATACACAGTAACAAGTACCTCTTTTATTTGACTAAAATACAAACTTTTACAACATTCTAAGAAGTCATTCATAAAGGCAGCCTTGTGAAAGTTAAAATGGGTAACATCCACTAAAATGAACTGATCATGGCATAAGAGAACAGGCCAACATTTTACACTGGAGCATAATGTCGTGGATATGAATTGCTCAAATTATACACTCATCACTATCTTTTACACACACACACACACACACACATTATTATGCGTCAACAAAGTGAACATAAATGCATAAATCCAAGCCATGAAAATCCTCTTAGAGGGAAACATTAAAAACACAGGAATAAGTACACTGATTTGAAATACGGAGCAATATACAATGCTTTCATTCTGTTACAAAACAATAATAAAATAAAATAAAATAAGTGACATGGGAAAAAAAGTTATACAAACAATACATTTCTCATTACCTGAAATAAAACATCTGACAAGGTCACGCAAGCAAGCAGAAAATCTTGTTTTTTTCCTTTTTTATTGTACTTATAAATCCTATTGTCAACTGGCTCTAGAACCTCCTACTCAAACCTATGAAAAACTGCAGTGTTTCAAGCTAAATCCATTTCAAGTCTCTAAAATTCAACACATATGATGAGATTAACTGCCATGAACCATACAGTGTGTCACATTACTCAAATGAGATCCATTTATTGAAATGTTTATTGTGCCTATAACTGAGCTTACATTTATGTTGCCATTACAATATATGCAAGCCACTCAATACAGCATAAGTTCGTACAAAGTCCAATTTTGGGCAGTTCAAAATCTGTCAGACAGTTAACATGGTATCAGTCCTATCAGTCCTTTTTAAGTAACCTTAAAGTGTCAGTGAACCCAATATTGTTTTGGTTTTTCTAGACATGGAAATATGTCTTATATGATCTTCAAAATAGTAATCTATGCCATTTTGTCACTGTTACTAAAATAAGACCGTCATTTTGAGTTTTTGAGACATTCTGAGTTAAGTTTTTGCCAGTCTCCGCCAACCAGTTTGTGAATGTCCTACTCTGCTCCGAACTCAAGTTGCGATCTTTTTGTTGTTTGACGTCGAAGTGCCTCGAAGGTGTCCCTTTGACGTCATGACAAAGGGACACTGGGACACTTCTAGTATAACGCCACGGTGTGTGGCGCTTTTCATATACAACATCGCTCATTATAACGCTCATACGCGACGACGGTACTAGCTTCAATAAAAGTAGTAAAACGTTGGTGTGGGTCGTAACCATGGGGATAACGCGTCCCCGCTCCTTCCTAGATCTCACAACCCAAAACACTTTAAAAAAAAAAAATCTCATAGTGTTCGAATTCGAGCTGAAAGAGGGGGTTCACTGACACTTTAATACAATGCCATGATGGTAGCATTTCTTCATCTGGTTTGATGCGTTCAGTGGCTGAGGCCGCTACATGAATAGCTAGCATAGCCATTCTCCAGGTCGAGAGACATGTCCTCCGTACTGTTGAGCCCATTGTTAATTTCTGGAGTGGAAAAGGGAGTGACACACACATCGATATTTATAACACTATCAACGTTAAACAGCACTGATCGATGCGTCTCGCTTGAACAAACATTTGCTATTACAAGGCGCTGTCGTGTGCTGATGTCTTGATGGATGGTATTTCACCATGGATTATTTAAAAAAACATGCTCTGTATAGTAGCTTTGAAGACCAAGTCTCCATACAATGTTGTGGAAGCTCATATGTCCTTTAGTTTGGGATACATCTGATTTTAACAAAACTGTGTTTAAAGCTGCATGCATTATGTATTATGTAAGTTTCAGTTTGGGAGATGGAAGGAGCGGTGCTGTCAGTTTGCTTTGGGTGTACATTCTGCCCTCTAGTGGTCATTAAATTACTTTCGGCTTCAATGCTAGAAACCACCTTCTTAAGCACAACGTTGGAGGCACAGAGTGCTTTTTCTTAATAGCTATATTGCACATGCATTGCATACATTGAATACATTTTTAGAACTTGAACTTGCACGCTTATCATATAAGTGGCACATATAGGCCATTGTCTTTTAAAAATGTATGTGGCTGTGGTGTCCTGTGGTGTCAGTCAGCCCACGAGCGCACGTTGCTTTTGCAAAGCAAAAACAACAATAAAAAGGAGCACCTGAGAAGATGAGCTTCTCCTTCATGACGTTGACGTCTCGGCTGGCGCGTCGCGTCACGGCGCTCAGCATGATCTGCTCAGGGTTGTAGCTCTGCATTCCACTCAATTTCCATCTGACACACATACAACACAACACACACACACACACAAACAATGCAACACACACACACACACACAATGCAACACAGCATACACACATACACACACACACACACACACACACACACACACACACAATGCAATACACACACACACACACACACACACACACACAACACACGCAACATGACAATCAATACACAGTGAAACGCTACACCACAGCTTGAGTCATGGTTAAAACAACTGTCATTACACCGCATGTTCCTACAGGAGTTTCAACAACACAACAAATTGTGTGTTGAGGGACGGAGCTGGAGCTGGGATGTTAGTGGTGGTGGTGGTGGTTTTGGAGAATGAGGTCATGTCCACATTATGCCGGCACATACATGTAAAACTGCGTTTTTTTTTTTTACATTTTCCACCACTGAAATGTGAGTGTTTTGAAAACGGGTCTCCAAAGTGGACACATCTGAAAAAACATATTTCTGAAAACGATGACGTATGATTGTGACGTGAATGGCAGACGGCTAAAGGGGTCTGGGAGAATTACAGTAATACATGAACCGGAATGGTGAAAGAGTTGTTTTAGTGTGGACAGACAGCGTTTTGAAAAAATGCTGATGAAAACACTACAGTTAAACTTTTCACACTAAAACAATGTTTCTCCATTAAGGTGGACGTGGGGTTGACATGACTCCTAGACACAGCAGCACCACCTAAAGCACAGCACAATGTGGTGGTAAACAGTAGCTGCATCACTAGAGTACAGGGACCAGGGGGGGGGGGGGGGGGGGGGGGGGGTCTCCAAGCAGCACCGAGCACAAAGGAGGAAAGACGAGACGGCGAGAAACAAAGCAGTTACCTGATCATATGATAGCTGACAGGCGAGGGGGGGGGGGGCACAGAGGAAGAAGGTAGCATAACCAGCCAGAGAATATGTGGAGTAAAAAGGGCAAGAAAAAAAGAACGAATGAGCGGGCAAACAAGAGAGAAAGAGAGAAAGAGACAGTCAGACAGACAGACAGACAGACAGACAGATAGGTGGAAAGCATGTGACAAACAGACAAACAGTGGTGGAGGTGAAGAAGAAGAAGAAGAAGAAGAAGAAGAAGAAGAAGAAGAAGAAGAAGAAGAAGAAGAAGAAGAAGAAGAAGAAGAAGAAGAAGAAGAAGAAGAAGAAGGTGAAGAAGAAGAAGAAGAAGAAGAAGAGAAAAAACAAAACAATAGCAGAACAGTCAGTGGAGTGACGGACAGACTTGAACGAGACCATAGAGAGTGAGCTTGGGTCCGATCGGACCGAGACGATGAATGTGATCTAGTAGCAGTGAGTGTGCAGCACTGCAGCCCCTGCCACCCCCCCCCCCCCCTCCCCAGCTTACTTTTGGAAGGAGAATATAATCAGTACTACGGCGATGGACACCAGGTCCGACATGATCCAGATGAAGGAGTAAGCGCTCTGGCTCTGGAAGACAAGGGGAACAACAAGCACATCATCAGCTCACACACGTGTTGGGTGTATGGTGTGGTGTGGTAAGGGGACCATAATCCCACATTAACATGAATATACTGTGGTGGTTCTCAACTGGCCTCGCCTCGGGACCCACATGTGTCATTAGTCATTAAGTCACGACCCAAACATTTAAAATGTATTATCATTACGCCTTCAATGAATCCAACGATGCCTTCATGTACTGTTAAAAACATGGAGCGAACGAAAAGCTGCAACAATTGGGGCTAACCTTAATGAAACAGTAAGTCATTGAAACATGAATTAACATTGAAACATTAGTTCATTCATGGGTTTCTTTCTAAAGATTGCGGTTTGGCATATGCTCTGCGACCCACTCAAAATGCCCTCTCGACCCACTTGCAGGTCGAGACCCACCACTGCTATAACCCCTCCCGAAAGCATAGCCATAGCAATGACTAGCACAATACTTGAAGATGCATATAATAAAGAAACTTTTTCCCAGTTGTCAACCCTAGACTTCTTTTCAGTGTGACTGCTGCTTTGTTCCTCATTCGTTGCTCTCTTTGTTTTGGACTCTAAAAGAAAGTTTAGACCAATGTCAAGGTGAGTTCAAGATGCAACACCATAAACTCTACATCATGCAGATTATAATCCAACTGTAACCCATATGAGTCTCATTCTCTCCTCTCTCTCTCTCGCTGCCCTTTTTGTCTTTCTGCATGACCTTGCATGTTGATTTGTGTTTGTGCGTGAGTGTATGTGGTTGAACTATGTATGTGGTATAACACACACACTATACATGTGTGTGTGGTGGGGTGGTGTGTGTGTGTGTGTGTGTGTGTGTGTGTGTGTGTGTGCATGCAAGCATGACTGTTGACCTACGGGTCCATGCATGTGTGTGTAGTTGTGTGTGTGTGTGTGTGTGTGTGTGTGGGTGCTTGTTTACCATGAGCCAGATGGGGTAAGGCACCTTGCGGAGGTCCTGGGGGGCGTCGGAGGAGACAGAAGGCACCCCGCTGCACCACAGCAGGGAGTAGAGCCAGGCCTCGTTTACCGGGTAGACGGTCACACTCACGTTATTGGCCAGGTACTCCCTGGGGGGCGGGGCAGGAAACATAGCGTCACGCCACAATATTCTGCTTGTTGGTTTAGGATTGCTGACAAAAAAGTGATCAGACCAAAATAGAAACCAGCAGTGCACTACATGATGGTGTTTGGTGTTGCTGTTTCTGATTGGTTCAACCTGGTGGCGTGACATGCGACATCCCCTGGCACTAATCTATAAGTATAATTTCAGCAGCAGATGTTTCAAGAGAGGTAATGCTGTTCCTGAGGGTTGATTCTTATTCTTTGGTTGTCTTTTAATTGATCAACTAATTGGTACGGTCAATTAACTGGTAAACTGCTCTTTGAATTGTGTTCTTCAGGTAATTACGTCGTAATTGCTGCTGTTTGTTTTAAAAAAGCAGAGGGAAGTAGATTGCCCGCCATGACAGAAGCACTTCACACCTCTTTAAACGCTGTGGTGAAATCAAGTACTTTTCCCGTAGTTCTGACTCTCTCCATAAAACACGGCCTGTACCAGAGAGTGCACAGACGGTCTTACTGTATGTCTCTGTGGCTGGCCTTGCTGTAGTGCAGCGTCAGACTGCTGATCCCCCTCTGCTTCATCTCCTCCAGCGACAGCTTCTCGTCAGCGGTCTGCTGCAGCCCCCGCACCCGGCCCCGGTCTGTGTCCGGGGTCCACGTCACCTGGGGACGACCGCAGATGGCATCGGTGGGAATCAGCAAAACGTGTAATATTATGAATGAGAGCGGAAGAATATGGAACGGAAAAAAATGTGTGTGATTTTTCACTAGAGATGAAACCTGTCAACCCTCCTGTTTTTCCCAGGATTCTCCAGGATTTGACCTTTCTCTCCCGCTTAAATATTTGTCCCTAAATCTCCCTCTCTCTATTTTTTACATTTCTTATATATATATTTTTTAAAAAAAGGTTGGCGATAGTCACTATTGCACTGATATTTTAAAGCAAGTGCTTGCCAAGTGGTGATTTTAGGATTCCCTGTGTCTTGTCTAAATGTAAGGGGTACGTGGACGGGGTGGTGGGATGGACCCTTCATTTGCGGTCATTAAATCCTAATGATTTGACACAACTTCTACAACCGAGACAGCATTTATCAATTCTACCCTTTCGCCTGGATATATGAAAACCGCCATGAAACACTCCAGTGCTGGTGCAGCTCTCACCGGATGTAGGCGAGACGTAAAAAGAAGCGAAGACAACGTACACTTCGGTCATCCCTAGAAAGGGGAACTGGAGGCCACCACATACGTACATGACATAGGGACAACGAGCAAACAGACAAAGCGACACATCTCAAAGCAGCAACAGTACGTTATGTATGCAATAGAGGTGGAGGGCGGTAGACCTACAGTCCTCACCCTCTTCTGGGGGATGCCGGCACGCTGGACGGCCCAGAGGGTGTCCATGAACCAACTGCGGTGGCGCGGGTGTTGGGGCGGCGGCCGGCGGACGTAGAGCAGGGCGGAGCGGTCGGCGCGGGCCGCCAGACGCAGCATCTCCACCAGGGTACACACCGTCTGGTTGCCCACGCGGCTGCGGTCCTTGGTGGTCAGGGAGCCCACCGTCCAGTAGGGGTCGCTCTGACAGAGAGAGAGAGAGAGAGAGAGATGAGTAGAGAGAGAGAGAGAGAGAGAGAGAGAGAGAGAGAGAGAGAGGAAAAAAGGTATCATTGTTTTGTTATGTGGGAAATTACACACAATTATGAAATGGGAAATTGAAAAGATTTTGAATTAACATTTGTTCACATTAATGAATAAACAAACATGAGGATTTCACAGTTTCTATGCGATATCCTATCTTTGTTGTGTTGTTTAACTGTTGTGCATACTGTTAAGCACTTCATATTGCAGTTTTCTACCTAAAATATATATGAATATAAATGAAGTTTGATCTGATTTGAAACACCCTGTTGGCATCCATGAACAAGCTGCCTTATCCCTTCCTGCACTGTAAGTGACTTTGATAAAAGTGTCTGCTAAATGACTGAATAGAAAGAATAATGAAGATGAACAGCAGACAGATGCAAAAGAAAGGGCTCTTTCCACACGATACGGGATAGGATGAGTGAACGTACCTCCAGGAACCACTGTCCTGCGTTCAGAGAGTGAATGTCTGTCCAGTTGAAGGAGGAGGCGTCGTCGTTCTGCCTGGCGGGGAACATCTTGCTCACGTCTGTGGTTCTCCTCAGGGTGCTGTCCCGCATCAGGAAGGGCACGCCGTCTTCACTGCAAGACACGCGAGATAATACTATAGAATAATAATGATCCATTATTATGAAGGATGGCTAGGCTGATAGGCAATAATTGACCTTAGCTGCAGCGTTTTGATCTGAATAAAATAGAAAAAACCTTTTGATCTGATTCGAATAACATAAAACACTTTTTGATCTGAACAAGATAAGTTACCAACCCTGCCTAGTTACCAACCCTCATCACCCTGGAGCTCGTCACTATGGCATCATGCATCAAAACCAAATCATCTTAATTACTGGTGGTTATTAATGTCATTATTCATTATTATTATTAATTACTACCATCATTAAGGGCCGACAAGGTATGGCATTCAAGGTTCTACTGACATGAATAATTGCGTTGCCCTTGTCTAGAGTTCCTCCCTGGCTGAACTAAGGATTATGGTGTAGTTATAATGTTATTAACGGTACTGTTATGGTGCTATTAATGGTGTTATTAATGGTGTTGTTATGGTGTTATACTGTACATTATTAATGCTGTTGTTACGGTGTTAATAATGGTGCTGCTATGGTGTTATTAATGGTGTTGTTAAGGTGTTCATAATGGTGTTGTTATGGTGTTATTATTGGTGTTATGGTGTTCATAATGGTGTTGTTAAGGTGTTCATAATGGTGTTGTTATGGTGTTATTAATGGTGTTGTTAAGGTGTTCATAATGGTGTTGTTATGGTGTTATTATTGGTGTTATGGTGTTCATAATGGTGTTGTTAAGGTGTTCATAATGGTGTTGTTATGGTGTTATTAATGCTGTTGTTACGGTGTTATTAATGGTGCTGCTATGGTGTTATTAATGGTGCTGTTATGGTGTTATTAATGGTGTTGTTAAGGTGTTCATAATGGTGTTGTTATGGTGTTATTATTGGTGTTATGGTGTTCATAATGGTGTTGTTAAGGTGTTCATAATGGTGTTCATAATGGTGTTGTTATGGTGTTATTAATGGTGTTGTTATGTGTTATTAATGGTGTTGTTAAGGTGTTCATAATGGTGTTGTTGTGTTCATAATGGTGTTGTTAAGGTGTTCATAATGGTGTTGTTATGTGTTATTAATGGTGTTGTTATGTGTTATTAATGGTGTTGTTATGTGTTATTAATGGTGTTGTTAAGGTGTTCATAATGGTGTTGTTATGTGTTATTAATGGTGTTGTTAAGGTGTTCATAATGGTGTTGTTATGGTGTTATTAATGGTGTTGTTATGTGTTATTAATGGTGTTGTTATGTGTTATTAATGGTGTTGTTAAGGTGTTCATAATGGTGTTGTTATGGTGTTCATAATGGTGTTGTTATGGTGTTATTAATGGGGGCCACTGACCTGATGGTGACGTCCGCCTGCAGGGAGCTCACCCCTTGCTGCAGGGCTCTGTTGAAGGACACCATGGTGTTCTCTGGAGCCAGCTAAAGGCAACACACAAACACACATGAAAAATGGTTACTGGCACATTTTTCAAATAATATCGAGAATATTTTGTATTTATATTTATCGTTATATATTTGTATTTATTTATTTTTATTTATACATTTAACACCACATCAGTTTAGAAACATAGCTATTTTTTTCACACATTTTTCACAAAATATGCATTACAACATTCATTAGTTTAGAAACGTAGTTGACCAAATTGAGGTTTTGTATTTCCCAATGTGACTGGGAGTCAGACGCCCCTAACCACTACACTATCCTGCCCCCTGCATTAGCGTTAGCATTAGCAAGACAACACAGAGCAACAGAGAGCGTGGTTATCCTGGGCTAACCATGGGAGCGCCGCGGCGGCCGATGACCTCCGGGCGTGGCGCCAGGGCGTGGCGGTCCATGATGCAGGGGCATCTGAAGGTGAGCGGAGCCAGGTAGATCACCAGGAGGAGAACCACATAGATCATCAGCACCGTCACCTGGACATCTGGTGGAGGAGGAAGGGTGGGAGGGAGGGAGGAGGAGGAGGAGGAAGGGAGGAAGGAGGAGGAAAAGGAGGAAGTAGGGAGGTGAAAGTGAAAGTGAAGTAAAGTGGTATTAATGTCACAGATCCAAAACACCAGAGGAGAGCTTTGACATCAGAGGGTGTATAGTTATAGTATATAGTGAAGAACATGAAGATGAACGGTACTTGAGATGGAGATCCATAACACACTTACTGGACCTCTCCCTGCGGACCACGTATCCAGCCACCAGCCAGCCGACCGCCGTGAACATGGCCAGCGCTCCCAGATGCAGGAAAGGTGCTGTGGACTGGTGGCATAAAAGTTAAACACACGCAAAAGAGGGAGAGATTAGTGTGCATTGAACTGTATGTAATGACTGTTATTATACAAACGTTTGTAGTTTTGAAATACTAACTAAATATCATCCCTAAGGTCCAAGTCAATTTAGCCTTTTCACTCGACTTGTACTCCAATTTTGAGTTGGAGACGAATAGTGTTCTCAAAAGTATCTGCTAAGTGATTAAACGGTGATTGGACGCAAGAGGTTTCATGGTTTTCACTGGACTGACCTGCAGAGATATGAGCACAATGGCCCACTCCTCCCCCCACACGTCATCCACAGTAACCAACCCGGAGATGGTGGTGAGCAGCGTGGCTAGCACGCCCACCTGTGGCCACCAGAGAGAGAGACAGAGAGAGAGAGAGACAGAGAGACAGAGAGAGAGAGAGAGAGAGAGAGAGAGACAGAAAGAGCGAGCACCAGCTGAGTGACTTCTGAAGTGTATTCAATTATTACCTAAAACAATAATGAAAGCCAAATTTCCCGGGCTAATGGGAAGGTCATTGAAATACCTTATGCACCCAGTAGAGGTTGAGCTGCTGGCCCAAGGAAATATGGAAGCATGCTAAAATCTAGAAGGGGAGCAGAAATATACATATACATAAACAGTTTGTTTCATTGAGGTGATACTGGGAGCAACGGCAATACAAGTTTAATATTTTGGAAGGACGGGGGAGGAGAATGTGGAGGGAAGGCTTGTGTAGTTCGACTCCCTACACCCAAAGTTACTGTCTTCCATCCCCAATGTCCACAGTGCTTACCCTGCAGGCTATCCTCGAGCAAGATGTTACGTCCTACCTCCTCTTTTTAATGACATGTATCTCAAAGTCGCTGTGATTCAAGTTGTGTGGTTACCATTACCGTTAGGATGGAGATGTAGCTGAACCCCACAGCGCTGTAGGCCAGGATGAGAAATGTGTCATCTCGCCACTCTCCAGAACGGTTGTACAGTAACCTGCAGACGGGAGGGGAGGGGAGGGAGGGGAGGCGGGGGAAGGAGGTCAGTCAACTGTTGTGAAACTAGGGAAAACATGAAATCACAGTACTAGATGTTCACTGTGTTTTTGTTTGACTCACCAGTTGAACTGGTTGTAGTCGTTGTGCGCCACCAGCCAGAAGTAGACCCAGAAGAGCAGCAGCAGGAAGGAGCTGAACAAGATGACCAGCCAGGTGCACTCCCACTGCACACATGAACACAACAAACAAATATTATCCATTTTGATCAATCATAACTAAAAGGACGCGCATCATGGTGAGGAGTTCAGCATCATCTTATCAGCTTATTTTCAACGGCCATGTCATTATGGCCATGTATCGCGATTCCTGAAATCATTTTGGGACCGTAAATGCACGCATTCTGTTAGGTGTTCCCAAATTCCCAGCCGAAATGGTTGGGAATTAAGTTCAATCCCCCAGCCCACCTGCAGGCATCCTGGGGCATATATCTGAATTTACTGTAATCTGCTTTGGTGAACAGCGTCTGCTAAATGACCAAATACTAAATATAATAGATTCATTCTCATGAATCTTAAGTGCAGACTATTATATTAAAAAAATCAAATTATATTAGGGAGACAATCATAGTATATTATCTCCCCATTAACACATGCCGCACCTGTCTCCCCCAGGGTAGTAGCAGTGTCATCTTATTGATCTAATTTGATCAAGAGTCAGGCAGAATAGTCATGCCCAGCCTGCGTTATCAAGAAAAAGGGGACTGAGAAGGCTTTATATTTCCCCGTTGGTAGACCATGCCGTTTAATGCCCTGGCCTATTGTGTAGAGCCATGGGGTAGAGCAGGGAGAGAAGTTAGTTGGGATATTATGCAGGGGCTCAAGGACATGTCCCTGCAGTAATTGACAGGATTAGTTGCTAATACCACCTGGAGCAGGCTTGCGTGTGTGTGTGTGTGTGTGTTGTCACAGCCCACAGATTGGAATGGCTGTCACAGTGTGTACTGTGTGTGTGTACTGTGTGCGTACGTGGAGTACATATGTGTGTGTGTGTGCGTGTACAGGGCCACTCATCAGCTCCTGTTGAGCATTGATCAGCTTTGCGGCCGCTCTGTGCCCTGGTTCCCCAACAGTGCTAATATTAGAGCTGTGAGGAAGTCCCAGCTAAAACCACAAGGAAAATTCAGGAGGGGGGAATTAAAGTTGGTGCGGGTGAAATTAAAGTGACTGCATTGGCGATCCACAAATCTAACGTGGACGCCTGAAGGAGGTCCATTGAAATGCATTGCAGGCAGTTGTTATTTTTATGATGAAAGCAGGACGCAGGGCTTAAACAGCCTCATTAGTTGGGTGTAGCTGGAGTGGTTTACAGTTAACCTATAGGTTATGGTCCACAGTCACGTTGTCCCTTACTTCCACCAGCAAGGAGGACCATCGGCATGATATAGACTGTTTTACATTTTCCATAAATCCATTCAACTATCTAAATGATTAAAGAGTATGACTTATAGGCTAGCATAGGGTCCAAAATTGCGTGGGTGTGTGGGGGTCACCAGAGGTCAGGGAAGAAAAAAGCTTTGGCAGCAAGATCGCAAGTCCTTGAAATGTATTTAGTGAGAGTAAACAAAACCTCTTCCTCTCCACATTAACCACCACAATCTAAACTACACGCAGCCAAAACCTGTGCACTCCTTTTCACTTTGCCTACTTGGACAACACGTTTTCCCTGCACTTGCTTAATGCAAGTTACATTTGTATTTTCATGTTATCCTTGCCAGTTTCACATTATCAAATATAAATGAGCCTATTCCATTTGGTGGTAAACATCCCTATGACAAATTAGAGGGAGATTTAATTGTTAAGTGAGACGATAATTATATAGTATTATGTTACTGCCAACAGGCTTTACAGTTGCAATCACAATGAATTTTTTACAGTACGTTTGAACAACCAATCATACAGATTGTATTGTGGCAACTGCATCTACGTAGCATAATAGGGGAAAATTATAGCTTTTAGGTTGGGTCTGTGGTTTGGCAGAAAACTTGATTAAAGAAAATCGTTTTTGACCTTACTTTACTTTGGCTTAAAATTTGATACGGAACAAATAAAAATAAGCTACAATATCAAGTTACGAAGCAGTAGTTGAGAAACCAAGCAACAATAAAGTTATACATAAAACATATGTAAGGGATAATGTACAGCGAGCCGGTCATTATGATTCAAGACCCTCGAGGGGTCTTATTGATTTAAAAATGAGTTTTATTGCTTCAGATTAAAAAACAATAGTGTTAGATTGTACAGTTGGAAAAAGGTCTTCTATTCGGAAATAACAGACTGTATAATGCCAAGACCAATCAGAATAGAGTATTCAACAAAGCTGTGTAATAAGCAGCAGTAATACATACTGTCATGACGTCATCTACATCACTTGGGAGCATATGGAAAATAACTAACACACAACTGAACTGTCAACTTCTCATGTAACAACATGCCTTACTTGTCGACTGTCGCAACAGTAAAGAACCATCTAGGGAAGGTTATCTCTCATCAATTGAACCCTTTGTTTGAATTCCACCATTCATTATTAAGAAAGTAAAAAAGTAACTGTACAAGACAGACTACAAGATGCTTACATTACATTAAATGACAAAGAGTCGAGAGGAGAGGATAGAGAGAGGCAGCTGTGCAGTCGGACATTTTACTCTAACATCATTAGCGCCCGGGTCACACATTTGGTGAATGGAGTCATCTCAGGCCGACCCGTTTTGTATTAGGAGAACTGATGGACGGTGGGTTTACTGCATGCCCAGTTTGGACACAGCTGGACATCTGGCCCGGAGAGAAAGTTCTCAACACTGATTCTATTAGTGTCATGTCCAATCAATAGCGGTCTTCTATTGAATGGGCCTGATAAAGACAGTGCCCAGTCTGTCAGGAAACTTGGAGAATATCAACAGTTCTCTCGGAAAGACTGATGCGCGGAGGGTTGCAAAACCGCCTGCAACCAGCTTCTTACAAGAGACCACCTGCGTGAATGTCTAATGCTCTAATCTCCTAATGCTTATAATATAAGCTAAATAATGCCTTGCTTTATAGCGTCTCTTTTTGGTTGCGCGCGCACGCTTAGCCATGGTGCAGTTCTGTGCTTCCGATGACAAAGCCTGACCTATTTTAGGGCGCTTTCAGAACCAGACAAATGGAAAATTCTTCAATTATGTCTGAAAGGTGAACAGGATTCAGCAGAATGACGCAGCTTCACTTATGCCTTGTGTAAGATAAAGGACCTACATGGGCAGCAACATTTTTTCCATGCAGGCTCTTTACACTTTTTTTTCAAGCTTACCATACCTTTTAGATTCTGCAGACTTTTGTCTGATTCAAGGCTAGGATGTTGTTGCTGCAGTAATACAAAAACAACAACTTTAGTTGAGATCAAAGTGTTTCACATCTGAATTATCCCATAATTCCTGGATCTGTGAACACAACACCGTGTCAGATTAACGGTGTCGTTACTTGAGTTAAAAGGCGCAACGTAATCAGGACTTCACACGCGTCCCTTTGGAATGCGACACAAGGGCTTAGCGTTCTCCACACGGCTTAGGTGAGGCTGCTTTCGCCACTCGTCAATGTAAATAAACCCTAAACAAGCGAATATATATGGGCTTGTTAAAGCACAGGGAGGACTACGGTGCAGGCGTGGTGCGACTGGAGTGTATGGGAGGAGGCACGAGTACAAGACTGTTGATGTGAATCCATGAGGACTATCTGAGGAAGAGCTGACACTGACATTTGGTTATTGAGCTTTTATCTGAAGTGACTTGAAGTTTAAAAAAAATATATATAGAAACCAGAAAGACGAGGTTAGTAGACTTATTTATGTAATAGAAACATTATCTTTTCTATATATATTATATGTTAGGGCTGGGCCAAAATCTTCTATCCTGAGGTCATTCAATATCTAAATGATATACAGTATATCATGATTTAGCATGTATTCTGGTAATTCAATAAATAAATAGGCTATATAAAATAACCACATGGTAAGGCCTATTTTTGCATACATCATGACTTTACTGTAATACAGCATTTAAAACCAGGAAGAAAAGTTAACCTCAGTCCACCCATCATCTCTACAGCCGTACCTATGTCTGGTACCGTATCTGGAGTCACTCACCTTAGAGCTGTCATCGTGGGAACGTTGGTAGCGTTTCCAGCGGCAACCGTAAATCCCGGTCACAAAAGACACAAACACCTGCTTCTCGTAGACCTGCAAGGGTTGGTGTTTCACCATGCTCCTTCAGCCTCGACCTGCCACCGGTCCAGTAGCATCCCACACAGGACAGGGAACCCTGGGGGAAAGAAAACAGCGAATTACAAAAAATACTCCCTTACAAAGATGGACCCCAAATACCACACAGGATAGGGAAACCTGGGAGAAAGAAAACAGTTAAAAACAAAACCTATTCCCTCACAAAGATGGACTCCAAATCCCATACAAGATAGGTAATCCTTGGGGGAGGGGGGGAAACATGTACATTACATTAACTTCAAATCATTGCACGTACAATTTAAAGGGCAACTAAACACTACATTATGTTGTTATGTTTGCTGCTGTCTAAAAGGTTTACATGTATACAAAAACTGTTCATCTAATGGACTTATTCAAATTGTGGTTTTGAACTTCCTTGTATGGATAAACAATGGGTTATTATAAGATAGTAAAAGCATAGAGCTAGTACTGTACGCTTGGTTAATAACTTTTTTTTAAACTTTTCTCTCTATATTATTTTTTTTTTTAGTGTTGACTAAACATGGTTCTCTGTAATAAATATTGGCCTTTCCTCATATGCTTAAGCTTACATCACAGAGTAGGCCTACAAAGCACAGTTCATAACGGTTTCAACCATGGTCTCCGGACATCAAGGTCTCACATGAACATTGTTTACTGTGCAGTTGCTCTTCAAGACATATTTTTAGTAATATCACAATATTACATATTATTATAAAAAACACAATAAGTTGACTTCCTCAAGCCCTGTTTTGAGTAGCAGCAGCTGTAGAGGCAGAGGCAACCTACTATTAGGTATATATAGCAGGTCTGTCATGTTTTGGCATAGGCAACCTAATAATATAAGAGTACTGTCAATGCAAAGTCAGGCGTTCATTATCTAGGAGATTTAAGCACATGAGAACAGTTGCCAGGCGGGCAGCAGTGCAGGCGTAAAGAAAGGCCAGCATGTTGTCTTGCAAAATGTCGGTTACCATGGCAGCAAGAACAAAAATTACCATGGAAGAGATAAACTATTCATAAAGAAGACTTTAGAAAATCTATTTCTGTTGGAGACGGCGAATTAGTTGAAGGCCTAACTTGCGTAGCTCATCTGACTTTGAACAACCTTTGCAAATAAACAAAATAAAAATATAAGTAGTAGAGATGGACAGACATACAGTTTAAAGGAAACTGTGATTTGCTCCTGCCCTGTTTACAAAGACGTCCTAAGTCAACCTTCTTCCCAAGTGCACAAAGAAGCTAGCTTGACTTGTTAAAAAGATGCAGATGCCTAAAGATGCCTGAACTGCAAGAAACAAAAAACGTGGGACCAGCTGTCTAAGCAGAGTCCCAGCCCCTTGTTAGCCCAGATGGAGCGATATCTGGGTCAAAGAGTCTCCTCTTCAGCAAAGACAGACTTCTAGAATTAAAGTACAAGTTCACTCCTCTCAGGTCATATAAGGAAAGGAGAAGAGATCTTGGTTTAGGGGGTGGTATTTTTCAATGGCCGCAAGAGTAATGATTTTGTTTGAAATTAGGAAAGACAAACACTTCACGTTAGACAAACATCCCTAGAGGTGCATGTTAATATGATGCTTCCACAACAACAAGATGGCACACTTTAAATGGCAGCTGCAAAACAGATTACAGAAGAGTGATTAATAGCTGTGATTTACAGCTTTGATAAATGACAGCAATCCCATTTATATCGGACCTGATGTTATAAACCATTGGTGAATGACAAAGAAGACAATTTGAAGGAAGCCTTTGGTTGGCACAATAAATGCTGGGGTGTGTGAACGACACACAATGTGGCGACATGAATCATTTCATACAGGATGAATAAATCCATGTCATTCATTGCTGTGATAAGCTTGACTCAGCGTCCAAGACGGAAACCATAAATCAGAGCCACCCATGGCTGCTAAGGGAAGTCGGTGTTGACAGATGACCCTAAATAAATCTGAATGAATAACAGATAAGGGAATGAAATACTGTTTCCCACAATGAGTATTGGGACATGAGACCAATGACTAGGCCTGTGAGGGACATAACCAAGGACCAAAGATTTTTCATGGGACCACCTCCGGGTCCTTAAAGAACCAACAACAACAAATGTGGTTCTGTGTCTTTTTCTCAATCAGACAGATGGTATAGGCTCAAATATACACCCTTAGTTTTTACTTAAGGGGGGCTCCTTGAAAAACAAACAGGAAGACAAAACTCAAAGTAAACTTTGTATAGCTTCCTGATGAACTGAAACTATGCCATATCTGCTTAGATGTGTCGACTGAAATACAATAGGTCTATCAAATCCAACAATGATGGGCCCATCTTGAATGCACCCATTACTATATGTGTTAATACCCTCAAGGGTAAGGCTGGTGTGGTTTTACTGCAACATTCCCAATAAAACATTCAAAACTGATTCTTACCTATGCTGGTGGTAAGTATGTAACTGTTGCTGCCCAAAGACACACAGCAAAACATAAAAAAAGGCATCCTTGTACTATTTTCCTTACGTTTCAGTCAAAAGCATCACCTAGGTGGGTGCTTCACACTGGTAGGGTGTTGGTGTATAACGAACACAAAATGTAAAGCACTTTGGGTGTCTGGAAAAGTGCTATAAATGTGATGAATTATTATTATTATTATTATTATTATTATTATTATGATATCTGAAGCCAGGATGGATGCTCATCTTAAGGATTCTCCTAACTAAAGCAACAAGATAACCAGCAGACTGCCAAACTGGTTGTAATATGCTTTCAGACGTCTACTCCACCTAAAGTAAATAATACAATTAGCGACTATTTGCAGATTGCAAGGCAGACCAATGAGACTGTGTAGTAATAACACTATATCCTGTGTAGGTGTAAATTGCCTGTTTAACTGCTCTTGTACGTCAGACCTTTACTACACAGGCTTGTGCTTCTGTGCCGAAATAGAGAGGAAACTGTGGCTCATTTCCAGATCTCTCCATGTTTCCAGTGACTAATGTTGCTGCCTTCGTTAATATTTAAATAATCTATTAAACGTCAGACATCTCATTTGTACCAGGCTATAACCCACAGAGCAAATGTCACATTCTATAATTAGCTTATAATATTTGTCACTGCCACCTCTTTTTGGGCTCTTCCCTTCGTTCATTGCGTCATGAAATTACACAGACTTAGTCATTCATTCATTAATGGCTTTCCATTAGTGCTCTGGGCGCTGTGCGCTAAGCATTATGGAGAAGGACATTTCCACATTTCAACATTTTCAACCGCTTCACCTGGTTTAACACTGCAAGATATTTTCTTTGAGAAATCAAAAAACACTGTAAAGCTCAAGTCGTTTTCCTGGCTCTTCGGCATTGGCTTTGGAGCCGAGACATGATATGATATGGTGTGTGACACAATCAATTGATCCTGTTTTAAGATGGTCCTTGCTGTGATTACACCTGACCTGCAAGGCGCCTGACTAAACTACTGACCGTGAAGGTGGTAGATAAGGTGGGCCTGTGATGTGATGCTGAAAGTTATTTTACACGGCCTATGGCTGAAAGCAATGGAAACTATTCTTTGATTCTTTTGATTTTTATTAGGAATTTAAAAGTACAAACAACTCCAAGGAGTATCAAGATACAATAATCCCAGAGGATAGCACTTAAAAGCATTACTTAAAACAAAGTGGTCCTCGATGGACTATAACTAACTCGGTAGATGAGAAAAGTGGTAGAAGGACATGAATCAAATGTTAAGCATGGACTAATCTAACATTGTATACTGGCCTGCTATACAAAGACAATTAGCCAAACAAGGTCTTAGAAATAATATTATCCACGCAATTCAACTGAAATAACAATATTTGATTATGCTGGCTGATTCAAATGGTTATGTGTGACCTCCATTGCCATAATTGGGTAACCATGGTTACCCAGCAGACTGGACCCAGTCAAGTGGCTGGAGCCTGAAATGCATTTCCACTTACTGCAAACCATTGGTAGACAAAATGAGCTTTAAAAACATGGGGTTATGTATATATATGTATATATATATATTTTGACTTACCCAGCCATACATGTGTAGAAAGCACACGTTAGGAGTGACAGCCCGCAGGAGTGATGGCTGACGGACTGAATGTAGTGAATGTTATACAAGTGAAGTTATAAAACAGCAGCATATGACCTCTCTTCCTATATATAACCATACATAACTGACCAACGGCTGGTCCACGAAGTCACCGCAAAACAAACCCCACAGTAGGCTACTGCTGCATGACAGAAACACAGGACTAACACGAAGATAATCCTATAAAGTACGCACGCGCACGCACGCGCACACGCACACGCGCGCGCGCACACACACACACACACGCACACACACTCACCTTGTGTTTTTTTTCACGAATGCGCCTCAGCTGAACGGCGTTAAAACAAACTGCTCAGTCCTCGCTTTTTATTCCCCATGACAGTTAAAACTGGGGGGGAGGCCGGGGTGAGGGGGGGGTTTAAACTCACAAAAAAAGGCTCATTTTAAAAGCTCATTTAAAAGCTCATTTTAAAGCTCATTTAAAAGCTCGTTTAAAAGCTCCTCCAAAGTTTCGGCAGCGCGAGGTGACGCCGGAACCAGCGGCTCCCCAGGTCCACACTGACAGCGGCGGGACGCGGATACGCGTCACGGCTGAGCGGCTTTGGCGGGACTGGTAGTGGTGGTGCTGGCGGTGTGTTGAGGTGCGCCTGGACGTCAGTTTGAAGAAGAAAAAAACAAAAAAAACAACCCTCCTCCTCCCCCCCCCACACACACACTCCCCCCCCCCCCCTCCCTCCTCCCTCCCCCCTCCCCTCCCCTCCCTCTCTCCTCCCTCCCCCCCAGTGTTAATCCCTGTGACACGTGGGGGAGGAGCCACTGAAGAGGCACTGTCTCTGTGGTCAGGCAGGTGTATTAGCCTACTATTACTATTACTACTATTACTATTACTATTGCTATTGCTATTACTATTACTATTAGCCTACTATTACTATTACTATTAGCCTACTATTACTATTACTATTAGCCTACTATTACTATTACTATTAATATTGCTATTACTATTACTTTTACTATTACTATTACTATTATCATTAGATATTATTATTAGGGACCGAGCCAGTTTGAACTGGAAGGTCCCTATTTTATTGTGTTTATTATTATTATTATTATTATTATTATTAGACCGTTTCACTGTATTTTTGACCCCCTAAACGTATACAATATTTATTATTATTATTATTATTATTATTATTATTATTATTAGGTATTATTATTATTATTAGTAGTAGTAGTAGTAGTAGTAGTAATGATAGTAGTAGTAGTACCTAGTAGGCCTATAGTGGTAGTAGCAGTAGTAGTAGTAGTAGTGGTAGAATTAGTAGTAGTAGTGGTAGAATTAGTAGAAGTAGTAGTAGTAGTAGTGGTACCGTAGAATTAGTAGTAGTAGTAGTAGTGGTGGTAGTAGTAGTAGTGGTAGAATTAGTAGTAGTAGTAGTAGTGGTAGAATTAGTAGAAGTAGTAGTAGTAGTAGCCTAGTAGTAGTAGTAGTGGTGGTAGTATTATTGGGGTATATATAAGAGCCAGTTTGTCCATCCACATGTATCAGAGGCTATCCATACTACACTATGATATAACCCCCCCCAGAGCCGTTTCTTGCTATATGCAACCCCCCCAGGGCTGCTTCTAGGTCCCTATCAGCTACTCCAGGCTCAGGAGATTACCACCCACCACACACACACACACACACACACACACACACACACACACACACACACACACACACACACACAAGAGTGGCATATACAGTAGTTATTTAACTACAGTAAGTTTTTCAAAACATTTGAATACTATCATATTTAATACATGTTTTTAATGTGTGTAGATCTGCATTTGTATGGGGTTGTTGTTGAGTGAACACCCTGCCAACACTAGGGAGCAGCATTTTATTTCACTGTGCAACACTGACACTGCCGGTGCCTCGCAGCAGAGGGCGCCATATCACCCTTTTTCCTTGTCATTGTCACAGGCCATTAATTTGGCATGGGTTCACATAGGCCTACTCTAAATAAAATCATCAACTTCAATCAACTAAAGTCTGGCTACAACTGTTTTGCTGTAGCCAACTTTTATGTGCCCATTATGAAAAGTTATTGGTACTGTAAAATGTGACACACTTTGCGACACAGGTTTTTTTATTTAATATTTGATATATATTGTTTTAACGACGTGGCTGACCCTTCAGCAGCAGCCCCTCATGTCTCTGTGAAGCGGTGATGATGGAGCTGCTCCCCCGTCACCATCTTTCATGGTCGAGAATGACCCTGTGTAATACTGTGTCTACTGTGCATTTAGAGAATGCCTTAGGCCTATTTAATAATGTAGAATCATTATTAATGCAATGTTAATGCAATTGTAGTGCTCAGCCCAGTCTTGTATATCTTGTTGTACGCAACAGTTCCCATATGAAAACATGTGAGTTGCTTGTATCTATATATACTGTATAAATGATCAAACATTTGCATCTTTATTGTATTTTCGTTCTCCAATAGGGTTAACCACAGATGCACTGTGGCACAGTGCACCATTAAACACTGCAAAGTGGGACGGCGGAACAGGACGTGCATCCGCTTACACGCTTCCTGCTTTAATTTGAAATGCAGTTTACATTAGGCAGGGAGGGGTGGGGATACGCATGACATCAGGGGAAAGAGACAGAATCACTCATTGAGGGGGAAACATTCCATTGTCTGTTCCCACCTCCCTAGCCGTGGTCCCCCCGGACACTTCACCATGCAACCCCCTACGCCAGCACTACTTATACACAATATATATCATAGAGTAGGCCTATACAAAAGTACATAGCAACCTGAGTAATAGAAAGCACAACGTTCGTATTACAGTTATTCTAGGTGTAGGGCTGTGAATCTTGCTATTGATATCCTACACATATATTCCGAATGTTAGGTTCATGAATTACGCTTTTCTTGATGAATAGCAACACATAGGCCTGCAACATTATATTAGCATCTAAAACGTTAACCAGTATTCACACTGTCAATTAGTTGTTTTGGGTCGTGTACACAGAGAACACAACCTATTGAGCAGCTTAACTAAATCCTCCTCCTCCGGAGGCACAGTCACCACCGTAAGGCAACGAGGTGCATTGGAAGTCAAAAAGACAAACACAGACAGAGAGAAGCCAGAGGAGATATCTGTACTATCTCCTCTAGGGTTGATATGATCAGGAGCAAGCAAACACATGTGCGAATTAAGTTAATGTTGTTAACATTAAGTTAGTAATATACATACACAAATACATATTTTATAGCACAGTTTCACAGTTGTAAAGAAGCTGTTCGACATTGACCATGACAGATTAGCGTGCCAGAGGATTGAATCGTCAAAAGGTCTTCAACAAATAGCCTGGGGTTACGTCCTTATCAGACTGCTGCTGCTGCTGTTGTGGTTGCAGATGAATGCATGCATGCAGATGCATGCATGAGAAAGCCCTCATGTCATGTCTCTGCCTGGCTTCGCATTCCATCGCTGTCTGAGGGGGCTTGGGAGCCCGCTTTGTGTCCTACAGCCAACTTCTGATCTCCATTGGTGTCACGAGGTCATTAGCATTAACCGCTAAAACCACTCCCTAACCCCCACAGGGCATGCATTCATAAGATAACACTTTTCCCTTCTTTTTTTTTGAACATGAGGGTCAATTTTCTTCATTGAAAAGATGAGTCGGTTGAGAACATCACCATGGAGATGACATCAAAGGGCTGGTACGCATGAAAAGGCCATCCCTAAATAGCCCCTTATAAGTTGTGGGTCTCAGATCAGACAGACAGCGCAGCACAGGGCTTAATTACACAGCCGGGGGGTGGGGGGGGGGGGTGGCCATTCAGACTTATTAACCTGACAAACTGGTTGCTTTAAGACATTATGTCTTGACACTGATTGATAAAAAAACGCCTTTCCAGAGAAAGTACTTTTCTAATAGCACATTATTAGAAAAACAGACGAATACAGAATGTAGCCATGGGACATCTCTGAGTCATCACCCAACATTAGCCCTTTACTGGATACCTAATAGCAGTACTCGTGCTAAGTCATGCTGCCATATGTCTAAAAGCATGGTTTGAATCATTTTCATTGATTAAGTAAATGTTATGTACTATTATAATAAAATGCACACAGACACACCCAAACTCAAGTATGACTCATCACAACAATGTAATGTTTTCAACTGGCTTCATCTCACTTATTGAATGTTCAATATGTGAATTGTTATCAATGGCAAATGCAGGGTTCTTAACATGAAGTTAATACAAAAAAAGACAAACTAGGCAGAAACCGGTGGGTTCAGTGCTTTCAAATGTTGGACAATTCCAGGCTTTAGGACCTGGAAATGGGGGGGATTGTTTTTCCCACAGTAACTGGATACCAGGGGTGGGCCCAGGACAGGGGCTGAGCTGTAAAATCTCTGCTCTTCCCCCATACGCTCCTTTTCCTGCCGGTGTCCAGAAATGCAACTTTTTCTATAGACTGTGGACCTTTTTGGGGGGACCTATTCTGCACCACGCAGTCGGTTGAAGACCACTAAGTGTGAATTACAGCAGGAGCTAAATAAGGTAAAGGGAAAAGCCTTGGTTGGCAAAGAGGGGGGGGGTGAAGGAGAAAGAGAAGGCTTTTGCTCAGGAATGTGGAAAGAATGGACTTCAACTGAAAGGCTTTGTCTACAGAAAACAGCAAAGTATTATTACTGTGTTGCATTCCAGTATGTTGATGAAGTAAAGTTAAAAGTTAAACATTTAAAAGAATGTCACTTTTTAACTCTCCATGCACGTGACATGTTTTTCTTTTGCCTGCCTTTTATTTACTTACTTTCTTACTTGTTGCAATAATAATGCCTTGGATAATACCTACCTATGATTATAGAACAAGCATATAAAGGATGCTTAGATCTAAACTAAAATAATATAGCCTTCTGTGACAATGCTGATTGGTGAGTCTCACGTCCAATGGGAGCCAGCCAGCCCATTTCTACATTTATACGTGACAGCACTTCTAAAGGCAATGGCTTACAAGGACATGAAGATGATCCACACACAGAATACGCAGCAACATAGTGAACTAAGCAGTACTGGAGATGGTTTTGGAAGGCTGACATAAGCATGTGTAACAAATAGTACTGTTTAGCAACCATAACATCGTGTGTCTTTATATTTAAAATAATAGCAATAGGCTACTATAGAGGTTACAGTAATGGGATTGCTGTTCTTCTATACAATATCCATTTAATCAGTCCCTGCTACAATCTGAACACACAAAAATAGTTGTGTTTCCAAATGGAAAGCTGGGGTTTTAAAGACTAAGTTCAATCCCTTCCAGTCGTAACTCTCTGGCCTCACAAGCGTGTTTATACTTGTCGATGAATAAGAGGTGCCAGATATGGAAATCTGTTATGCCAAGGAAACGGACTGCTTCGCTGGCCACCGTTGTCTTCCTAGCATCCGGCAGCTGCCTACGTGGCTGTTGTGTAAGCCTCTGTGACTTACTTACACATTATTGCTAGTCTTGATTAACTAACCCACGAGACTTCCTTTAGAAAACAGCAGTATGTTTAATTATATAGAGTAATGTGACTATCCAGATCTGGGATCTGACAGTGCAGACAATGCACTAATCCACGTACCTCTATCATCTCACCACTAGAATACTGCAACTGCACTGTAAGCATAGATTACATATATCTTTCCAGAATAACACGTATAACACAGTCCTTCATGCTTCCTTGCAGCTATTAATTCAAGTCTGAAGCCATGTTGGTGACCGGCCTGGTGACCGTGGCCCTGCTGGCCCACGCAGCGTCCGCCGCGACCTCCGCCTCCCCGGACAAGGTCCTCAGCACCCACGCCTCCCTGCTGGCCGACAACAGCGCCAGCCTGGCCTTCAGCCTGTACCAGAACATGGCCAAGGAGAAGGACGTGGAGAACATCCTGATCTCCCCCGTGGTGGTGGCCTCCGCCCTGGGTCTGGTGGCCCTGGGGGGCAAGGCCTCCACCGCCTCCCAGGTGAAGAGCATGCTGAAGGCGGAGAAGGTGAAGGACGAGCAGCTGCACGCGGGCCTGGCGGAGCTGCTGAGCGAGGTGAGCGACCCGGCCGCCCGCAACGTCACCTGGACCATCCACAGCCGCCTGTACGGGCCCAGCTCCATCACCTTCGCCGAGGCCTTCCTGAAGAAGAGCAAGAAGCACTACAACTGCGAGCACTCCAAGATCAACTTCAAGGACAAGAAGAGCGCGTTGAAAGCGATCAACGAGTGGGCGGCCAAATCCACAGACGGCAAACTGCCGGAGGTCACCAAGGACGTGGAGAAGACGGACGGGGCAATGATCGTCAACGCTATGTTTTTCAAACGTGAGATCATATATATATATATGAGAAGAAAGAAAATGTCCACCGTTGTTTTAAGTGATTCGTCATTCGTTGTTGAATGACGCCAACTCTTTCTAAATCCGTCTGCCTTTGTCTGTTATAATAGCCCACTGGAATGAACAGTTCCATCACAAGATGGTGGACAACCGTGCGTTCTTGGTGTCCCGTGGATTCACCATTTCAGTGCAGATGATGCACCGCACAGGTCAGAAAACACTCGCCAAACATATAAAAATGCGCGACACTGCAACAGATGACACCCTTTTTTTGCATGGCCTGTATCTCGTTGTGTACGGATTACGTAACATCTAACATTCTGGAAAATGTAGAAGTTTGTATGTGAATTTCAGTGGATAAACCAACAATACGATAACTGACATATCCTCAGTGTATGAACCATACGATTGTTCCCATAATACCTACAGTATGTTGCATGGCTTACAATCACTACATGGGTGCTCCTGCAGTTGCATGGCTGACAGTGTTGTGTGTGTGTGTGTGTGTGTGTGTGTGTGTGTGTCCACAGGCCTGTATGGCCACTACGAGGACGTGGCTAACCAGCTAACAGTGCTGAGCATGCCCCTGGCCCATAAGAAGTCCTCGGTGGTCTTCATCATGCCATTCCATGTGGAGAATCTGGAAAGACTGGAGAAGCTGCTGACCAGGAAGCAGCTGGACGACTGGGTGGCCAAGATGGAGGAGAAGGCCGTGGCCGTGTCCCTGCCCAAAGTCAGCATGGAAGTCAGCCACAACCTGCAGGTCGGTCAAGTCCAGGGTGTAGCCTTTAATCACAGTTAAGATGCCAAAGAGGCTTCACAGGTACATGTTATATGACACCCCCCCCCCCCCGCTGACACCCTAAGCTTTCTAAAAGGGGCAGAGGAACAACTCCTAAAGGTCCATAGGGAGAACCAGAGAATAGGGAGATTCGATGGGTTTCGATTGTATTGTCCTTCCATTGCCACCGGTGTGTACATCGCAGAGTATTAATTACGCAACGAACACGGCGAACACGTGAGACGTCAGGTAGTGAGATGGTTGAGGATGGTAGAAGAACACAAGTGTTGAAAAGAAACACAGAAGAGGCACTCCTCCTTCGAGGGATGGTTGGTGTGTAACGGGTGCCAAATGGGCGGACATGTCATGGCAGCACAAAACAGAAACAAAGGTGAAGTAGACAGGTACCACTTAACCTTTGTTTATTTTCTTGCTTTCAGTTCAGTACCTGTCAGGTACTGAACTGAAAGCCAGAACATCAATCCTGGTCTGGTCAAGCCAATTAGCTTCGCATCCTAACTTCTGTACCCTGTTGTGAGGGTTTCAGTCCTAACCTCTGCATGTGATTGACTTGATCTCATCTCTACCTGCTGTTGTCTTTTGTTTGTTTTAAGAAACACCTGGGAGACCTGGGTCTGACGGAGGCCGTGGACAAGTCTAAGGCGGACCTGTCGAACATCTCGGGGAAGAAAGACCTCTACCTGGCCAACGTCTTCCACGCCTCGGCCGTGGAGTGGGACACGGACGGCAACCCCATCGACCCCACGGTCTACGGCTCGGAGAAAATGAAAAGCCCCAAGCTCTTCTACGCCGACCACCCCTTTATCTTTTTCGTGAAGGACCAGAAGACCAAGTCCATCCTCTACATGGGCAGGATGGTCCGGCCTAAGGGAGACAAGATGAGGGACGAATTGTAACGTCATAATGTAACGTTGTGACCACCGCATGTCCCACATTTTCATTCTGTGTTCTCGTTTGTCTCTCTATGTGTGTGTGTGATTTTATTATATATCATTATATAATTTCTAATGCAAAATTCACACCCTTTTTTTTCAATTTGATACATTCCTTTGACCTATCGCGATGCCGACAGTATTTCACAATGCAGTCTCAAAAGTGTTTGTGTGTTTTAGCGTCTCTTTGTGCACAAAGCTATGTCCAAAAACATCAGAATCATCTTGGAGAGGTTTCTGCATCACCATGTGGCAGGCATGTTTTGTTAAACAAGATAGATAGAGTACAAAATGAATACTTATATTAAGTATAATCTCTTAAATAAGTGACTTGAATGTACACTTTTTGAGGGAATTGAATTGGTTGAAAGTTCAATTGAAGTTATGTACTACAAAAGGAGAATTTACTTGAAACAAAAAGTGGAACTAGATATACATTGAAAACCTGTATATTTGGTGACCATACCTGCACATAGTAAATGCTACTCAGGGGAAGTTTTGCTTTTCTGGACATGTAACATGTAATAATGTAATGATGTAAAGCAACACAGCAACACTGTCACACGTGCATCGTTTTTGAGGTTCATCCAACCTATTAAAAAATCACCATTTATCTAACTAGAATGAAAAACCGCTGGTGACAGTCCATGGCAATTTACTATCTTTGAAACGTTTGGTCTACTTGATTTGGCGAATGTTTTGTAAAGTTATATTTGTTTGTGGCTGTTTCTGTGGTTCTTTGTTTCTTTTGATAATAAAATCTTTAGTAAATTCAATGTTTCATCCATTTGAAGTGTAAAGTCAAATTAACTTTCAATATTTCAATCGGAGTTGTTGCAATTACAATTAGTTTCTCTACAATTTAGCCTTAGTCTATTTTAAATGTAGATTAAGATTTAGCCTACATCTCTAGATGTATGATGCTATTTGAAATAAAACATTAGAAACATACTACTACCCAGACATTGCCATGTTATAATCCTTGATCTATTTCAATTGTGACTACACCTGAATTGTATGAATACTACACTCAAACGTTATAATGTTTAACCTTTTCATAGTCCTATACTTAAATTACCTCACGAATTTGTGTGCGTCTACCGCCACCTAGAGACACATGTGGTCATGTGCGTCTCCATTTCAGAGGTTGCTTATCATATCAGAGAAATACAAATCGTTTTTAATATAATTATTATAGTAACAAAGACTTTTCAGTCACCATGCATATTATCATAAAACTGGAAATGGGAATGAATGGATTTCAGATGAATGGGTCAATGCAATTCTTGAAATTTAAATATTAACACTGTAATTAATTTAAACAATACCATGAGACTAAAGGCTGAACTCAATAAATGCATTACTTATTAATTAATTTAAATAGGCCAACATGTATTTGTAATTCAAATAATCCGTCGTTCTCGCGCCCCGCCCCGTCGTCGCGCCTCGCAGAAAACAACAAACCAGCAAACCAACACCAGGCCGCGGGTTCGAGCCCCGGGCTGAGCACCTCCCTGGACCACTGCCCCCCACCCCTCGTCAATCATCTCCTAATTTATCTCTCTTCAGCAGTCAGATCCGCCCATCCGCCGTTACACGGTATCAGTGCTCCTCCTGGATGACGTGAAACGCGGCAGGAGAGAAACGCCGCCGGAGGTGCCTGATCCTCGCCGTTCCCCAGGACCAGCACCAGGATCAGGACTCAGCCTCCTCTCTCTCTCTTCATCTTCATTCATCATGGCTCCCTCGGTAGACAGGCGAGGATACTGGGGACGGCCGACCTCCACCCTGGACTGGTGCGAGGAGAACTACGTCGTGTCCTTTTACATCGCTGAATTCTGTAAGTACAGCAGTGTGTGTGTTTGTGTGTGTGGCGAGAGGACAACAATGGTGGTAAATGGTGTATTTCACTACGTGTGCGTGTGTGTGTGTGTGTGTGTGTGTGTGCGTGCGTGCGCGCGTGCGTGCGCGTATCGGTTGTCCGTCCCCTATAGGAAAGGTCGCGCCGCTTGAAACAACGTCCAACATCGTCCACACACACACACACACACACACACACACACACACACACACACAATGTACAGTTTGGCCCTAAAAAACTGCAAATGTTGAGACCCGGTTCCATGCCTTGGTAACGCACCAGGCGTTCATCATGGGTGGTGTCAGTTCGAGTCCCGCCACTGTGTCAGTCAGTGCTGTTCACCGCGTCGGTCCGCCTCCGTCCGTGACGGCCCGCTGCACGTGTAGACTGAACGTCTCTCCCTGCGGAGCCACGATAGCATCGGTTTAGATAAAGCTGATCCACCCAGCCTGTTTTAGATGTGGGGGCTCTGCACAATGTTAGACACCACGCAACGCATTGTCACTGCAGTGTGTGTGTGTGTGTGTGTGTGTGTGTGTGTGTTTGTGTGTTTGTTTGTTTGTGTGTGTGTGTTGCTTACTAGCAGGGCTCTCTCACACATTGTAGGCCCCTATGAGGTAGGTAGGTGTGTGTGTGTGTGTGTGTGTTTTTGTGTGTTTGTTTGTTTGTGTACAGTGTGTGTGTGTTGCTTAGCAGGGCTCTCTCACACATTGTAGGCCCCTATGAGGTAGATAGGTGTGTGTGTGTGTGTGTGTGTGTGTGTGCGTATGTGCGTGTGTGTGTGCGCGTGCGCGCGTGTGTGGAGTGCGTACAGTAGTGTTGCCTACTTTGGTTGCTCTGCACCACAGCACAACAATTTGCAAAAGGCATTGACTCTACAACCCCTCGTCAGAAAAAAAAGATTTGCAACATTTCTGAGATGTAAAGATAACAACAGTGCGTGCCGGAGGTGTGGCCCTATCCATTACTAACCCATCGGTCGCACAATATTATAGTTATATATAGTATATACACAATATATAGTTCAGGTTGTATAATAGCTGGCGTCCAACAATGCAATAACGGCCCACCGATACGACAAATGATCATCATGGCGACGCCTAACACAACACATTAATCTGCAACACAAAGCCTGGTGAGGTGGCGGTGCACACGCACACACACACACACACACACACACTAGGGGCAAGTGGCAGCACACTGTTCACCATCGGCATCGACCCAAGCGCTGTCTGTTCGACAAAGGCTGGAATGTGCCATTGTTCATGGGAAAGACAGCGTTAGAGGGCACCGTGACTGTAATCCTCGTATAGCACAACGCTTGTGTCAGTAGGTCACACTCACACAGCGCAGAGGGGCGGTTCGAACTAACTCGGAGACTTCAGGCTTCCTTGCCCTACAGATCAATGTGGGTTAAATGTCAGTTATTCAAATAGCTGTGAAGGCCTTATCTGTTATCACAATGCTTTATGGCTATAGACTGTACCCACACACACACACACACACACACACACACACACACACACACACACACAATAAAAAGAAAGTGTATAGCAAGACGTGCGTACGGTCCCGGGTCGGCTGCTACCACCGACCGTCGAGGGCTATTAGGCTTTTTGAAGATGAACTTTGAACTTGAACCTCTCGTCTTGAATGTGTTTTCTATGCAACAGCACAGAACGAACGACTCTGTGGTTGTAACTTCAATCACGGCCATTGTCAACCGCCGTCTCCATCCCAGACCAGATAGTCCAGGTGCCTAATTGTTGTCAAATGTGTGGTTACGGTCACCACCTTTTTTTTTAAAAACAAAGTATTGACCGTTTGTATTCTGGTTGCTGGTTGTACTTTCCATTGATTACCTTCTGCATACATTTTAATGTGTGATTATCGGTGTATCACGCTGTACCTTTTTTTTCAGTGGCTGCTTTCTATAAACATAACACTTTGAGAGATTGAGAGAATTGGTCAAATCTCCCTATCTTCCTTTACATTAAGTACCTGGGTCTCTCTCTCTCTCTCTCTGTCTCTCTCTCTCTGTCTCTGTCTCTGTCTCTCTCTCTCTCTCTCTCTCTCTCTCTCTCTCTCTCTCTGTGCACAGGGAACACGGTGAGCAACCTGATCATGATCCTCCCTCCCCTCTACGGCGCGCTACAGACCTACAGGGACGGCCTGGAGTTTCGCTACACCTGCTCCTTCCTGGGGCTCGCAGGTCAGCCTCCCAGCAAACAAAACACACTGTTTTGACACAACACAATGCATTCCACTGCAGTGCATGTGTGTGTGTGTGTGTGTGTCTGTGTGTATGTGTACATCGAAGGGGTGATCATGTGGCTTTTTGTGTTTGTGTGATTTAGGTGCATAAGCAGAGAGATTGGCATTAGCAGAGAGAGAGAGAGAGAGAGAGAGACTTGTACACTTGTTTCATGTGACTTTTACGATCTGATCACGCCGGGACGCATTCACTTTCATGTCTGGACAGTTCTAGATTAGATCTTTCTCACATTGTGAGGAAGATCAGGTGATCTCCCGGTATGCATGGTATGCATAGGCTACTAGTGATATTTTGTACTGAAGATGGATGAAAATATGTTGTGGGGTTTAACCGAGAATGGTGATATGATGTTTTAAACAAGAACAACATAAGGGCTTCTCCTCCCCCCAGCACCATTTCAGCAGATTTTTTGACCAGGAAGTATTTTTGCAGGAAAATGAAAGAGGAACACAGATCCGACCACAGAGTTGTTGTGTTGACGTCAGGCCTGTGTTGTGATCTGGCGCAGCCGATCACAAAAGTCGCATTGAAATGACAAGTGTAACCGAAGCCAATGACAACGTGTTGCTTTGCGGCTCTATCAGTGTTAATCTGACGTTGCTTTGTGGTCACTCAGCGGTTGGTGTTGGCTCCTGGTGCTTCCATATGACTTTGCTGTACGAGATGCAGGTGGGCTCTACAACAACTATTACCACTTACTACTGTTGTTACTACCACCACTACTACTGTTGTTACTACCACCACCACTACTACTACTGTTGTTACTACCACCACTACTACTACTACTGTTGTTACTACCACCACTACTACTACTGTTGTTACTACCACCACTTGTTGTTACTACCACCACTACTACTACTATTGTTATCACCACCACCTACTACTGTTGTTACTACCACCACTACTAATACTGTTGTTACTACCACCACTACTACTACTGTTGTTACCACCACCACTACTACTACTGTTGTTACCACCACCACTACTACTACTGTTGTTACTACCACCACTACTACTACTACTGTTGTTACTACCACCACTACTACTACTGTTGTTACTACCACCACTACTACTACTGTTGTTACCACCACCACTACTACTACTGTTGTTACTACCACCACTACCACTACTGTTGTTACTACCACCACTACTACTGTTGTTACTACCACCACTACTACTACTGTTGTTACTACCACCACTACTACTACTACTGTTGTTACTACCACCACTACTACTACTACTGTTGTTACTACCACCACTACTACTACTGTTGTTACCACCACCACTACTACTACTGTTGTTACTACCACCACTACTACTACTGTTGTTACTACCACCACTACTACTACTCTTCTTACTACCACCACTACTACTACTACTGTTGTTACTACCACCACTACCACTACTACTGTTGTTACTACCACCACTACTACTACTACTGTTGTTACTACCACCACTACTACTACTACTGTTGTTACTACCACCACTACTACTACTGTTGTTACTACCACCACTACTACTACTGTTGTTACTACCACCCACCACTACTACTACTGTTGTTACTACCACCACTACTACTACTGTTGTTACTACCACCACTACCACTACTACTGTTGTTACTACCACCACTACTACTACTACTGTTGTTACTACCACCACTACTACTACTACTGTTCTTACTACTACCACCACTACTACTACTACTGTTCTTACTACTACCACCACTAATACTGTTGTTACTACTACCACTACTACTACAGTTGTTACTGCTACCACTACTACTATTACTGAAAACGATTATTATTACTACTACTGCTACTACCATTACTACTACTATAGCTATGACTGCTACTGATACTACAGTTACTGAACTCTTAATACTAATAACACAAATAACACTAGGCCTAATAGTACGGCGCATACATAGATCAGATTCCCATGAAAAGGTTAATCATGAAAATAGTGTTATGATAAACTGTCACGATTAACCGTTAAAAAAGAATAGGTCACCCACACACACAGTAACGAGTTAATCAATTACCTCCCCCTGAAAAAGTAGATCTGAGAGTGGAGTATGGATCAATCTAAATCTAGTTTGGGACCGTCTCACTTGGAGTGAACATCAGACGCTTTGATCAGGACTTACGAGAGAGTTTTAATAAATGCTGTTTTGATCGCTCTTCATCCTTGTGTTGATCCTTGATCAACTGCATTGGATCACAAATTGCTCATCGAAAGGCTAGGATTAGGAGCACACATTTTTGGCCACGAAGTGTAAGTAATAGTAAACACATGAAGTGTTTTTGGTGTGTTTTCCTTAAACATTTGCCTGTATTTGTATTCCGCAGTTACTGGACGAGTTGCCAATGATATACAGCACATGTTTCTTTGTCTACTGCTTGTAAGTTTGGCCGACCTTTTGAAAGTCCCAATTATTTTGTCATTACTTATTAACACCACTTGAGACACTTTTCAGAAATTAGTAGTCTTGGACAACATTTTTTAATTTGATTTTAAAAAAAGCAGAACATTTGAGATATATTCTGTTTGAGATATACAGAGAAAGCTTTTTTTTTTTTTCTTTGGCTTAAAAGTGAAAAAAAAGGCTTTAAAGTGTGTGGGATCGATCTGAAGTCTAGACTGGTCTTGTACACTCGCCAATATTAGTTTCACCTTCACAGTTCAATTTGGCCTCCTGATAAAATTATGATTGAATAAACGACACAAGACTTAAGCATTCATCCAATTTTCTTTCTTTCTTTTTTTTAGATACGAATGCTTCAAGCAAAAGAACACCATTAGTTTCCTCACCATTACAATATTATTGGTTTTCAGTGTCTCAGTCAGTGTGGTAAGTTTCCATTCTCTATATATTTGCTTTCTCTGTGTGAGATATTGTCAGCTGTAAAGCATTGTTAACTGCAAAGCACATAACGGTACTGTCATTTAAACGGCGACCATTCATTCATTCATTTTTTTTTTGTTCACATTATTGCTTTCTTGACCTTGTCTTTGGTAGGTCTACCTTCAATGGAAGGAGCCGGTCTTTCACCAGGTAAGAGTTCAGTCTAATCTGCATGCCTTTGTTTGCAATGAGTCAGTTCGTTTTTGTGTCAACATTGATCTAGTTTGCACAGTGTATAAGACTCTGGGCCCTGCAGGTTATTAGCACTTATATCCACGCATGCAGTTTGCAGTTGGTGGACCATTACTATTCTTCATGAATATGTTTGACAAACTCTAAACTCTATATACTGAAAGTCAAGCCAATACGAAGCGAATGCCATTTAACTTTGGCAACAAGGCGTTGTTCGCTGGCAAGACGCCGCCGAGAGAAATTTCACAGCCCCAAACATGCAGAAGATCGTTACCGTGAAGGCAGTGTGTACGTTCACGTTGTAAATACTGCTGAGGACAATGTAACAAAGAGTCCACTGTTTACTCTTTTGGTTTTAGGCATTGTTTACTGAACACACGGCTGCATGGTGGCACACAACGACACATAAGCAAAATTACCCAATACAATAACCTGTGTTGCAATACAATCCACTAAAATGGCTCCTAAATGGCTCACTAATCCCAAAGTGCCACATTCAATAATTTCCAAATTTGTTTTAAAAGTCAAATTCAATACAGATAGAAAACAAAACAAAAAAGTCATACATATTATAGTAGGCCTATATAGGTAGCTAATCTATAAGTCGAAAAATTGTGCAGAGTGAACCTATAGCTATATTACTCACCTAATCATACAAATTTGAAACCTTTTTGTGTTGTTTGTGTCAGGTGAAGTGTAGGTTTTGAAGCTTTATTCATGTGTCTTGTGTTTTTAGGTCATGTACGGTGCACTTGTAGCTGCCCTAGTAATTCGATCTATCTTCATAGTTACCTGGTAAGTTGGCCGGTGAAAGAGGAGAGGAAAGAAAGAGGAGAGGAACAAAAAAAAAAAACATTACATAGTGTTATGTAGTACCAAAGAAACGGCCTTTCATATAAATTTCTTCTTGTTCTTCTTCTTCTTCTTCTTCTTCTTCTTCTTCTTCTTCTTCTTCTTCTTCTTCTTCTTCTTCTTCTTCTTCTTCTTCTTCTTCTTCTTCTTCTTCTTCTTCTTCTTCTTCTTCTACAGGGTGTACCCCAGGCTCAGGTCTCTGTGTTACACCTCTCTAGGTGTCTTCCTGTTAGGCTTCCTGCTGTGGAATATTGATAATCTAGTCTGCGACTCATTAAGGTAAGTAAGTGAGGTGATATGTGTTCAGTTGGTGACACAATAAGATGCCATTTGTCTCCGGGGATACATGTCATACAAATGATCTGCTTGTTTGCTATTGTTGTAACCCTAGCTACACAATAGGCAATGCATCCGGTTGAATTTTTATGTATACACAAGTACAATGAAAGTTCTTTAGTTGTATAATTGAGAAAACAGTTGGCGCACCGTATGTCAACTGTTTGTCATATAGCTATTAACACAACACTGACTGAGAAATGTAATGCAAGCACTATGAGCTGATCAGTTCTAGAATCATGACATTTGTTGTATTTTCCATTGTGCTGATGTTGGTGTCTCCTTGTGTCTGTTAGAGCCAGTAGACAAACACTGCCCCCTGGTGTGGGAGTGGTGACACAGTTTCATGCCTGGTGGCATATCTTCACAGGCTTGGGGTCCTACCTACACATACTGCTCAGGTAAACATAATGGGGTCAATTAAAAAACTTGAAAATGTAATGATTCTCCCACAATGTCACTTTTCTACTGCAGCTATTTAGGCCTACTTTATTCTGGGGGGGGGGCAAAAATCTCAGACGACCTCTGCGTCTGAAAATTATATAGCGTAGCTACAACTCAAGCCACTATAGGTTGCGAATGGAAAAACGTACTTAGTGGAGGTTTAATACAATTATAATATATGTCATATATTAATGCATGTTGTCTATGAACTGTATTATTCATAATGAACTTATTTTACTACAGCCTTCAGATCAGATTAAGCTACCTCAAGTACAGACCAAAAGTGAAGGTAAGTAAGACCTTTTGGCTTTTGTACACACAAATCACGTACCATTGTCACGCAGCCTAATTCCTTATGCAAAATATTTGTGCAGTTTTTATGCGGCGTGTGGCCCACATTGCACATTGGGCCTCAGAAGACAGGCTGAAGACAGATGGGCCATTCAACATGTGATGGCTGCCATAACCAGGCACGCAAACAGCACAGCACGGACCCTGCCAATGACCTGGCTCTCCCCCACTGCTGGGGAGTGTCAGCATACAACCAGATGGGCAGGTGCTCCTCAAGGCACCATCCCCGTTGCCCTCAGATTTTACAGGGCTTGCTAAGTTCAGTATATCATTAGGACGTGTCAGGAAATGAAAGTGTTTTTTTAATAACATTATTATTATTATTATTATTATTATTATTATTATTATTATTATTATTATTATTATTATTTACCTTAATTGCTAATTAAAAAGGTTGTTATTGAAACCTTGTAGTTAATGTTGTCGTTGCTGAGCAAACAACAAAAGCCTTTATGAATGCCGATAAATATCAAAGCAAAAACAAAAAACAAACCTGCCAAAGCAAGGAACAACGTTGATAGACGTCTGCATTGTTACGTTTGCAATATTTTCTTAATATTGTCCAAGGTTAATATTTCCATGACTGGGGAGGGAGACTTCGAAACACTGTAGGAGTAAACTGAAGTTAGATAGGTACAAGTAAAGGCTAGAAATTGTATACTCGAAAGAGGCTTATTTAAATTGTAATTGTGGTTAAACAATTTCATGTAGCTTCTCCTCATTTGGTTTGTTTAGTGTAGTTCAGGTTACTAATAAAACACATTATTATTATTATTATTATTATTATTACATCATTGTTTGAGTAATATGAACATATAGCTAATCCATGTTGCGTGTCAAATGTAATTTCAAAATTGAAATACCCAGGGTAATTTTGTTTCTAATTTAATTTTTCTATTTTGGTATTTCTATGATTTCGATGTCACTGCACATATGTTAAAGGCACATAAAGAGACGCAGTTCTTATGATGAAATACATGTAACCACCAGATGGCATAGTGTTCTATATAACTCACTGTTTGTTGTTATAGCTTCATAACAAGTTGAAAACTACCTTACTTCCCCATTGTGTTCCTCAACCAAATTGGTGTTTCGCTATGAAGGCTATTGTTTTGAGAAATTGGGAAAAAAGCAGCATTGGAAATGGCCTGGAGAATATTCCTGTGTGTAATTTGTTAGTACAAGACTTCATGTATATGTAAAGTTATCTGTGAAATGATTTAAAGTTTTGTGTAGTTTGCTCAAGTTCACCATACTGGCAGTAAGCCTCATCCATATGCACCCCCAAAAACTGTGGGAACATTAGTAGTGTATACTCATGAGCACAATGGACACTATTTTGCATATATTGAATTGCTGACTGTGAGATGTTTGTAGCCTGGTAGAGGGGGTCAACACTTGTCGACGAGTGTGCCTTATTTTTATTCTTGCAGTGAGTGTGATCCAAGATGCCTTGATGTCATTTTCAAACAAAAGGAAAATAGCAAAACGATTCCATGTGTATTGTACTCTCTGCCCCTCTATAGACTACTGTAACACTAACTCACGTAAATCCCCACAGCTATTAGGGGGTTGTAAAACAAAACCTATTGTATGCAAATGAACATGTATTTCGACCAACCATTCCAATGTATATGTCTGTTTATAATTTATTGTTTTAATAACATCTATGACTGTAGCTATATTGTAACACTTCATTTCTTTCAGACCAGTAAAAGCAGTAACTGCCAATTAATTTTTGTTTTGCTGTGTCAGTCTTTATATGGCTATACATCTGTTGCCACATTAAAGATGACACAATCATTGACCATTTTCTTTCTACTCATTTCCTCTTTTTCTTCATACATTACAACACCTATTCCTTTCGTCACAGTCTGTGTGTTCAAATAAGTTTATATTGAAACTTTGTTTCACCAAACAACTAGTGAAATATACTGATGTCTACACAGCATCAGTAATGGATGTAGTGATAACAATCCACCAATATACTCATGATGCTTAATCCATGGTACTCCACTCACACCGAGCAGCGCAGTGCACTGCACCAGCAGATAAGGCCTTGAGAGGCCTTAACACCGTGTTGGGGTGGTATTAGTCATGCAGGTGTGAGGTGTGGCCACTACACACAGGTTGGAGTCCGTGTGTGTGTGTGTGTGTGTGTGTGTGTGTGTGTGTGTGTGTGTGTGTGTGTGTGTGTGTGTGTGTGTGTGTGTGTGTGAGAGAGAGAGAGAGAGAGAGTTGGGATATTATACAGGGGCTCAAGGACATGTCCCTGCAGTAATTGTCAGGATTAGTTGCTAATGCCACCTAGAGCAGACTTGTGTGTGTGTGTGTGTGTGTGTGTTTCCCTTCATGCCCGGTCACCTGATGGGGAGAAGCATGTATAAATGCATTTTAACCTGCGATGAGTGCTTATTGTTAAAGATTTGACTCACTGGTTGTTTTAACAAGAGACTGGGTTGACTTACGCACAACTGGCCTGCTTCCTCATACTAGAAATAACCAATCCGTGCTCTTGTACTATGTGATAGGGCTATAGTTAAAATGTCTTCTGATCAAGGAACTGCTGAACGGGTTAAAATAGGACAATACAAAGACTTAAGGAATTAACATGTTGCAACAAACACAAACAATTAACATCTTGCAACAAACACAGAAGCTTTAGCGAGAAGTTGCAAACCCTTAGGCCTATATAGTTGTTTTGTTGCTGCTTATTATCGCCGCTTGGTACAATCAGACGTGCGAATGACAAATGGCAGCAATTTCTATATGTGTTTATTATGTTTGGGAGGTTGGACCTTTAAAACAAGTCTGAACAGAGATTTGCTGTCAAAGATGCATACTGTACCATTCCCCAAATATTAGCTTGCAGGCATTGTATTGTTGTAGTCACAGCACCAGGAACAGTATGGAATCTGTGTTTAGTATATTATTTGATATACAAACATACATACATAATAAATAAATAATTACACTTAAACCTGCACTATGTAACTTTTCTACTGCAGCAATTTATACTCCATTCAAAAATGTTAATAGTTGTCTGAAAATGATCTATATGAGCTATAATAGCTGCTCAAGCTAAGTGGCTAATGGGAAAACTTACACATAGTGCAGGTTTAAACATTTAAATGGCCCTACAAACAATGTGCTGTATTTAGTTGTGGCAGTTTACCCCTGCCACACGCCACCTTAGTGGCTTTTGCTGGGGCCCTCTGACGCAGGACACAGGTATGTTGAGTTGAAGATGCATTTATTGGAGATGGTGAGATGGTATACCGAGCAGATGGTACGTGCTGCCATGACAGAGGCTCTCTCCTGAGTGTGTGTGGTGATAGCTGGTTTATCCTGGGTGCTATGATTGCTCTGCACCACAGGTGTGCAGCCCCACAGACCCAGAGTCTCATCAGCCTGACCCAGGCCTGGTGAGGCTCTAAACCAGCCATCAACAACACACACTCCACATTTGTATTGCCTGTTGATTAAGGTGAGGTTTGCCAACTTGTGCATTTCCCAACTTGTGATGGCGTAATGCAGTGGCACTGTGGCTCATGTCCTCATAGGAACAGGAAAACAGCACTGGATGTGTGAGTCAATGGGCTATTTGGGCTACCAGATTTGATGTGACAACATCAAGGTTTACTTTACATGCTCATATGCTCTACTGTGTCACCCGCTTGAAGGAGCTTAAGATCTCAATATCTCATTTTTAATCATTTGGCAGCCTGATCATGAAATCGTAATTTTACAGTCTGTAATTTTCTTTTAAGATGACTTGAAAGACTTTATCGTCTGAGGTTTTAGATCATATAATTTTCAGACATAATAAACATTTCAATAAAAAATGTTTTTTTCCCTCAACACCTTCACAACCATTGAATCAAACTCAATATTGCACCCATGAAATAAGAATTAAATACACATCACTTGTAATCTTTTAAATCCCATGTGGTTTGGTGAATGGCCTCAGCCCTGTGACCACATCATTAAAATGAATAATAATGATTTAGATTCATCACCCAAACATAATTTACTATGTTGGCTGGTCAACAAAGGCTGCAGCAAATACATCTATGTAAAAATCCAATAAGTTTGATTGTAATCCTGCTATAGAGAGGTCTTCTGTGTCTTCAGGCCACGACTTGACAAGTGCTGTTCCACTGTGTTATCCCCCCCTTCCCAACATCACCTTGTTATTAAGTTTCAACAATATGTCTTGACTATGCAAAGCCATGGCTGATAACACGCATTTACAGGCTGGAGGTGGAATCAGGTATTTGGAGCTGTCTTTATAGGGTTTAGGGTTGAGACCCCGCTGGGGAGCCTATCAGTCAGGACAAGAGCACGCAAACATGCAAACATGCAAACATGCAAACATGCAAACACACACATGCACACACACTGAAACACACACACTCACACACAACATTGAAACTCTCTCTTTCTCTCTCACTCACACACACACACACACACACACACACACACACACACACACACACACACACACACACACACACACACACACACACAAACACACACACACAAACAACCCCCCCCCCCTCAACACATATACACACACACACACACACACACTGCCACCCCCCCCCCCCCCCACACACACACACACACACACACACACACACACACACACACACACACACACACACACACACACACACACACATACAGTCATATAGCTATTAACACAATACTGACTGACTATGAGCTGATCAGTTCTAGAATCATGACATTTGTTGTATTTTCCATTGTGCTGATGTTGGTGTCTCCTTGTGTCTGTTAGAGCCAGTAGACAAACACTGCCCCCTGGTGTGGGAGTGGTGACAGTTTCATGCCTGGTGGCATATCTTCACAGGCTTGGGGTCCTACCTACACATACTGCTCAGGTAAACATAATGGGGTCAATTAAAAAACTTGAAAATGTAATGATTTTCCCATAATATAATAGTAATTAATTGTTGAACCTGCACAATGTCACTTTTCTACTGCAGCTATTTAGGCCTGGCAAGCCAGACCCACATCAGAAAGATGTAGGGTCTGGCATTGCTCCATTGGCAGTGTGGGCGGGATAAACGGTTGTCTTTCAAGTTCCCTCTGCAATAGGATAGCGCTACAACCAATCAGAGCAACGGAGAAGGTGACGTAGTCAGAGCGACGGCTCTGACTACGTAATTAATCAAAACACTGAATACGTCTTTCTTTTCGAGGAAAGACTTTAGTGCCGTTCTTTGTTCTTTTCTCAAATAAAATGTTAACTTCAAGTCTTAAAGAGTCGCGGCCAAAGCTGAGTCGAAAGACAATCGTTCGCCAGCAGCAGCAGCCATTGTTTACCTCTAACACGGAACCGTCGCAACTCTGTCGTCATGGTAGCCCGGCTTCCGACTCCGCCCCTCACGCTGTGATTGGCCTGACAGATTTTCTGTTTCCAGCACCGAAAAACGACGACGAAGGGCTAGACCCCCTGGCTGCAAATTAAATTTGCTGCCGCTAGGGGCGTCTAGATTTCTAGGCTAATTTAGGCTTACTCCATAAAAAAATGTCTGAACTATAACATTTATCAAGATTGACTCATGAGTGAATCCACCCAGGGATTTTCTCTATATTTTATTGTTTTCTATTGTTATTGATTGTTTTATTTTGGGGGGCAAAAATCTCAGATGGCCTCTGTGCATCTGAAAATGATGTAGTGTAGCTACAACTCAAGCCACTATAGGTTGCGAATGGAAAAACGTCCATAGTGGAGTTTTAATATAATAATAATAATAATAATAATAATAATAATAATAATAATAATAATAATATGTCATATATTAATACATTGTTATCTATGAAGTGTATTATTTATAATGAACTTATTTTACTACAGCCTTCAGATCAGATTAAGCTACCTCAAGTACAGACCAAAAGTGAAGGTACCTTTTGGCTTTTGTACACACAAATCACGTACCATTGTCAAGCAGCCTAATTCCTTATGCAAAACATTTGTGCAGTTTTTATGCGGCGTGTGGCCCACATTGCACATTGGGCCTCAGAAGACAGGCTGAAGACAGATGTGATGGCTGCCATAACCAGGCACGCAAACAGCACAGCACGGACCCTGCCAATGACCTGGCTCTCCCCCACTGCTGGGGAGTGTCAGCATACAACCAGATGGGCAGGTGCTCCTCAAGGCACCATCCCCGTTGCCCTCAGATTTTACAGGGCTTGCTAAGTTCAGTATAACATTAGGACGTGTCAGGAAATGGAAGTGTTTTTTTTATAACGTTATTATTATTATTGTTATTATTATTATTATTGTTGTTATTATTATTATTATTATTATTATTATTATTATCATTATTGTTATTATTATTATTATTATTATTATTATTATTATTTACCGTAATTGCTAATTGCTTATTAAAAAGGTTGTTATTGAAACCTTGTAGTTAATGTTGTCGTTGCTGAGCAAACAACAAAAGCCTTTATGAATGCCAATAAATATCAAAGCAAAAACAAAAAACAAACCTGTCAAAGCAAGGAACAATGTTGATAGACGTCTGCATTGTTACATTTGCAATATTTTCTTAATATTGTCCAAGGTTAATATTTCCATGACTGGGGAGGGGGACTTCGAAACACTGTAGGAGTAAACTGAAGTTAGATAGGTACAAGTAAAGGCTAGAAATTGTATACTCGAAAGAGGCTTATTTAAAGTGTAATTGTGGTTAAACAATTTCATGTAGCTTCTCCTCATTTGGTTTGTTTAGTGTAGTTCAGGTACTAATAAAACACATTATTATTATTACATCATTGTTTGAGTTATATGAACATATAGCTAATCCATGTTGCGTGTCAAATGTAATTTCAAAATTGAAATACCCAGGGTAAATTTGTTTCTAATTTAATTTTTCTATTTTGGTATTTCTATGATTTCGATGTCACTGCACATATGTTAAAGGCACATAAAGAGATGCAGTTCTTATGATGAAATACATGTAACCACCAGATAGCATAGTGGTCTATATAACTCACTGTTTGTTGTTATAGCTTCATAACAAGTTGAAAACTACCTTACTTCCCCATTGTGTTCCTCAACCAAATTGGTGTTTCGCTATGAAGGCTATTGTTTTGAGAAATTGGGGAAAAAAGCAGCATTGGAAATGGCCTGGAGAATATTCCTGTGTGTGATTTGTTAGTACAAGACTTCATGTATATGTAAAGTTATCTGTGTAATGATTTTAACTTTTGTGTAGTTCGCTCAAGTTCACCATACTGGCAGTAAGCCTCATCCATATGCACCCCCAAAAACTGTGGGAACATTAGTAGTGTATACTCATGAGCACAATGGACACTATTTTGACTGTGAGATGTTTGTAGCCTGGTAGAGGGGGTTAGTGTAACACTAACTCACGTAAATCATAATAGCTTTTAGGGGGTTGTAAAACAAAACCTATTGTATGCAAATTAACATGTATTTTGACCAACCATTCCAATGTATATGTCTGTTTATAATTTATTGTTTTAATAACATCTATGACTGTATCTATATTGTAACACTTCATTTCCTTCAGACCAGTAAAAGCAGTAACTGCCAATTATTTTTTTTTCTCTTTCTTTTGCAGTTTTTTTGCTGTGTCAGTTTTTATATGGTTATCTGTTGTGACGTTAAAGGTGACAAAATCATTGACCATTTTCTTTCTACTCATTTCCTCTTTTTCTTCATACATTACAACACCTATTCCTTTCGTCACAGTCTGTGTGTTCAAATAAGTTTATTGAAACTTTGTTTCACCAAACAACTAGTGAAATATACTGATGTCTACACAGCATCAGTAATGGATGTAGTGATAACAATCCACCAATATACTCATGATGCTTAATCCATGGTACTCCACTCACACCGAGCAGCGCAGTGCACTGCACCAGCAGATAAGGCCTTGAGAGGCCTTAACACCGTGTTGGGGTGGTATTAGTCATGCAGGTGTGAGGTGTGGCCACACAGGTTGGAGTCCATGTGTGTGTGTGTGTGTGTGTGTGTGTGAGAGAGAGAGAGAGAGAGAGAGAGAGAGAGAGAGAGAGAGAGAGAGAGAGAGAGAGAGAGAGAGAGAGAGAGAGAGAGTTGGGATATTATACAGGGGCTCAAGGACATGTCCCTGCAGTAATTGACAGGATTAGTTGCTAATGCCACCTAGAGCAGACTTGTGTGTGTGTGTGTGTGTGTGTGTGTTTCCCTTCATGCCCGGTCACCTGATGGGGAGAAGCATGTATAAATGCATTTTAACCTGCGATGAGTGCTTATTGTTAAAGATTTGACTCACTGGTTGTTTTAACAAGAGACTGGGTTGACTTACGCACAACTGGCCTGCTTCCTCATACTAGAAATAACCAATCCGTGCTCTTGTACTATGTGATAGGGCTATAGTTAAAATGTCTTCTGATCAAGGAACTGCTGAACGGGTTAAAATAGGACAATACAAAGACTTAAGGAATTAACATGTTGCAACAAACACAAACAATTAACATCTTGCAACAAACACAGAAGCTTTAGCGAGAAGTTGCAAACCCTTAGGCCTATATAGTTGTTTTGTTGCTGCTTATTATCGCCGCTTGGTACAATCAGACGTGCGAATGACAAATGGCAGCAATTTCTATATGTGTTTATTATGTTTGGGAGGTTGGACCTTTAAAACAAGTCTGAACAGAGATTTGCCGTCAAAGATGCATACTGTACCATTCCCCAAATATTAACTTGCAGGCATTGTATTGTTGTAGTCACAGGACCAGGAACAGTATGGAATCTGTGTTTAGTATATTATTTGATATACAAACATACATTCATAATAAATAAATAATTACACTGCACTATGTAACTTTTCTACTGCAGCAATTTATACTCCATTCAAAAATGTTAATAGTCGTCATGTGAAAATGATCTATATGAGCTATAATAGCTGCTCAAGCTAAGTGGCTAATGGGAAAACTTACACATAGTGCAGGTTTAAACATTTAAATGGCCCTGTATTTGTAAATGTAAATGTGCTGTATTTAGTTGTGGCAGTTTACCCCTGCCACACGCCACCTTAGTGGCTTTTGCTGGGGCCCTCCGACGCAGGACACAGGTAGATGTTGAGTTGAAGATGCATTTATTGGAGATGGTGAGATGGTATACCGAGCAGATGGTACGTGCTGCCATGACAGAGGCTCTCTCCTGAGTGTGTGTGGTGATCGCTGGTTTATCCTGGGTGCTATGATTGCTCTGCACCACAGGTGTGCAGCCCCACCCAGACCCAGAGTCTCATCAGTCTGACCCAGGCCCGGTGAGGCTCTAAACCAGCCATCAACAACACACACTCCACATTTGTATTGCCTGTTGATTAAGGTGAGGTTTGCCAACTTGTGCATTTCCCAACTTGTGATGGCGTAATGCAGTGGCACTGTGGCTCATGTCCTCATAGGAACAGGAAAACAGCACTGGATGTGTGAGTCAATGGGCTATGAGATAAGATAATAGACTATAGGAGTGTTATTGTTAAAGCACCCATAGGAAAAAAAGTTTTTTGCCTGTTATCTATTTTTTTGGTTCTTTATTTATGAATTGTTATATTTACATAGCTGGTTGTAGTAGGAAATATTATAATGTACTAGTATACTGGGACTAGGCTAAAACTAGGTTGATATTATGGATACAAACAACAAAATAAAAGACGCTGAATTGGAGTTTGTTAATAATTTATTATAAACGATTGATTAGTCACCAGATTTGATGTGACAACATCAAGGTTTACTTTACACGCTCATATGCTCTACTGTGTCACCCGCTTAAAGGAGCTTAAGATCTCAATATCTCATTTTTAATCATTTTGCAGCCTGATCATGAAATGGTTATCTTACAGTCTGTCATTTTCTTTTAAAATGACTTTAAAGACTTTATCGCCTGAGGTTTTCGATCATATAATTTTCAGACATATTAAACATTTCAATAAAAAAATGTTTTTTCCCTCAACGCCTGTGGTGTTGAAGATTCAGTCTTCATCTTCATCAAAGTGAACATCTCCACCGAGGTCATCGCCAGGCAGGAAGGCGTGGGCCAGGCCCAAACAAAGATGTACAGTAAAATATATATTCCTTCACAACCATTGAATCAAACTCAATATTGCACCCATGAAAAAATAATTAAATACACATCACTTGTAATCTTTTAAATCCCATGTGGTTTGGTGAATGGCCTCAGCCCTGTGACCACATCATTAAACTGAATAAAAATGATTTAGATTCATCACCCAAACATAATTTACTATGTTGGCTGGTCAACAAAGGCTGCAGCAAATACATCTATGTAAAAATCCAATAAGTTTGATTGTAATCCTGCTATAGGGAGGTCTTCTGTGTCTTCAGGCCACGACTTGAAGTGCTGTTCCACTGTGTTATCCCCCCCTTCCCAACATCACCTTGTTATTAAGTTTCAACAATATGTCTTGACTATGCAAAGCCATGGCTGATAACACGCATTTACAGGCTGGAGGTGGAATCAGGTATTTGGAGCTGTCTTTATAGGGTTTAGGGTTGGGACCCCGCTGGGGAGCCCACTGTGTCAGTCAGGACAGGAGCACGCAAACATGCAAACATGCAAACACACACACTGAAACACACACACTCTCACACATACAAACACACACACAATCAACCCCCCCCCCCCCTCAACACATATACACACAGACACACACACACACTGCAACTCCCGCCCCCCAGCCCCCACCCCACCCCCCCGCAACACATAACACATATACACACACACAGGCACACAGACATAATTAATGGTGTGACTCAGGTGGTCTCCTCAGTACCTTGACACACAGACACAGCTCTTCGCACAGCAAGCCATACATCCCAGAGACAGAGGCTTCCATCATGGGGACAGGCCTTGCAGCCATGGGGACACTCTGGCTGGGCCTCTTGGCCCTCCTGGTGCCCAGCCAGCTCCATAGCTTTCCCCTGCGGACCCCAGACCCACCTGTCCAACCTGCACCTTCAGAGGATGAAGTGATGTTTGCAAAGGTATTTATTGATGGATACATGGGATAAGGTTATATTGGGCCCCAGGGAGTAGCAGGCATGCTAGACTCTTCTGTGCTTTGTCTTTGTTGTGGCGTTATTCTAAATGCAAGTGATGTCTTACGGACACCGATTTACTGATTTACTTACTGCTCACGTTAGTGGTGCTTTTTCTGCGATGACTTAGTTGTATCTGTATGTTAGCTCCGTGAAGTGGAAGAGTTGCTTTACAAGCCTCTTCTGGTGACATGCAATGATGCCTGCTCTACAGCTAACCCTTTTTTACAATATATTTGCTGTATTGTTCAGGCGTGTTCCTGTTTAACCCTGAAGAAGGTTGTTTATTAGACTCAATGATAGACTTTTGTGGTTTGGAGATTTTTGGGGGGGATTTTTTGTTGTTGGTCTACTTTCATCCATTATCAGAGAAAGACTAATTGCTTAAAATGTTTTTCTTCATATCACATCATTCCACAACAAGTGAGTTTTACACTTATATTATATAATTTATTTTAAAGAAGGCAAAAAGTGTTTTGCCTTCTTTAAAATAAATGATATAATGTATATATTCAACATCTTAGTAGGTAGGTAGAATAGGTAGAATATCCCCAACTTACAATAATTTAGGTAATCTTTGTAGCTACTGTATATATATGCAGTTTCTTCTTCTTTTTTTTCTTCTTGAATTTTTTACGAAATTTGTGATGTATTTGTAAATCATTACAAATACGGTACGGTAATCATTTTTATTCCTGGTGTTAAAGTTATCATGATTTTATACTTTAATTTAAAAAATGTGGTAACCTGATCTTACACTATACTACAATACGACTCTTGGCCGTGGTAAATTTTGCTAACGGTAACATAATCAACTACTGATAAATACACCTAGAAGAAGAAGCCCTGGCCAACATTTTCTGCTGTTTGACATAAATATCAACCATTTGCCATGCAATAGAGATCAGAGGTCAGAGTTCAAAGGTTAATTGTATAAAATGTTGTGATGAATGCAATGTTGTAGTAGGGACCTACATAAAACTAAAACATGATGCTCCACCCTCCTCGAAAAGGTCACAAGCCACATCCCAATCCGCATGATGGACCACATGTGTAACTTTTTCCACCGTCACAGTGGCGATGCTTGTAAAAATCTTCAGGCTGTGTATGTTTTGTCGACACCTACAATTACAATGCCTGAGTAGTAGACCGATCCTTACACATGTTTTAAAGCTTTATTAAAGGTTTAGAGCAATGTGTGGAATGTGTACTGTCTGCGGACGCGCCATCCGCTCCAGTGTGATGCTGTGCAAACACGAGGAGCGACTGCTGTTGCCAAACACAGGCTTTTCTTTTCTGCCCAGGATTAATATTTGAAAGGAATACTTCACCTCGGGTTAGGGCGATGGGAGATTAAGCAATCTCAAAACAAGATACAATCTCTCAATTAAATCTCACATATAAAGTTTCAACCTCTCTTTTCCTTTTCTGTCGTGCCGTTTTTCCTCCCAGGGCTACTTAGAGAAGTTCTATGGCTACCAGCCGTCCGAGTCAGACAGGGGGAGGAGGGGGGCTGACGGCGCCGCCGCCACCGCCGCCGACCGGCTCTGTGCGACGGTGAAGCAGATGCAGCGGCACTTCGGGCTTCCCGACGACGGCCAGCTGACGGCCGACACGCTGGCGCTCATGCGAAGGCCTCGGTGCGGCCTGTCTGACGTGGAGCCCTTCCACCAGACGTGGCGCTGGAAGAGGCGCACGCTCAGTTACAGGTTGTTTGTTCTGACGATGGGCCTTATGCACCTACACACGGCGGCAAATCTTGGTTCTAAATGCCAGCTGAATGCGGAGGTCAACGCGGCGCGTCGTAAGCTATGAGGCAGGCCTATGGGGCATACGTTTTTTGTTTCTTAGTAAAAGACGTTGTCGTCCCAGAATCTCTAGCTACGGCGCGACTGTCGGCGGCGCCTCGGCGGTCCGGAGAGTCTTCCGGGCGGCGTGGAGAATGTGGGCGGAGGTGACGCCCATCCGCTTCCGCAGGAGGAGCCGCAGGGACGCCGACGTCGTCATCTCCTTCCACCGCGGAGGTGAGAGGGCGTTGAGAGAGAGGATCAAAAGATGAGGAAAGAACTCACTGCCTGGTCATTCACATGTTTGTGTTTTGTTGTTTTGTGTGTGTGTGTGTTCATGTGCTGTTTTTTCCACAGACCATGAGGATGGGTCTCCGTTTGATGGCAAGGGGGGAGCCCTGGCCCACGCCTACCTGCCTGGCGATGGCCTCGGTGGGGATGTTCACTTTGATGAAGATGAAGACTGGAGCTTCAACGCCACAGGTTCTCTGGCGTTGGGGTTGGGTGAAGTGGGGTGGGGTGGTGGTAGGGGGGGGGGGGGGGGGGGGGGGGGGGGGGGGTTGGGCTGAACTGGGATGAAAAATCGGCCCTGGTATTTTGGCCCAGACCGGCCCACCACAATCGATCACATTGGAGGTTAAAGAAGTTAAGAACAAAAAAACAACAACGTGACTGTTGGGTGGTCTTTGTGTGTGTGTGTGTGTGTGTGTGTGTGTGTGTGTGTGTGTGTGTGTGTGTGTGTGTGTGTGTGTGTGTGCGTGTGTGTGTGGGACTCTTGTCGTTAGGCTTCAACCTGTTTGCGGTAGCGGTGCATGAGTTTGGCCACGCCCTGGGCCTGCCACACTCCTGGGACCCGGGGTCGGTCATGTACCCGACGTACAGCTTCCTGGCCGACCTCCGGCTGTCCCACCACGACGTCCAGGAGGCCCAGCACATGTACGGTGCGGAAACACAAACGCACAGGCCATTCTCTTGCTGCGCCGCACGACCGCAAATCACACGGAGTTATGGAGTCCGTAACTCAAAGAAAAGAATACTTGAAGAGCTCTTTTCCAAAATGCAATAAATCCATTTTGACAGTTTTCAGGAGAATACATTAAGTCTTGTTGAAAGATAATGATGGTGGATGTTATTAACGGTTATTACAACACCTGTAAAGCGGAGTGATACATCATGTATAGTTAAAAGTCCCAGCAATGTTATACTTAAAGGAACACTTCACCCATTTGCATTAAACATTGCATCGTTAGAAACCCAGTCATATTTTTGAATGGTCGTGCAACATTCACTCATTTTCCCCTGAGACGGGAGAAATCTGTATTTACCTCTCACACTTTTTTTGCAACGATTTTTGCGTCATTGGTAACACTTTACAATAAGGTACGCAAAACGTGGGTAGTTACTGAGGAACGAATGAGGAACGAATGAGTAACGAATGATGAACGACCAGGGCCCTAACTGGGGCCCTAACGGGGGCCCCAGTTAGGGGGCTGAGTAACTGTCACTTAGGGCCCAGTTAGGGTTCCAGTTAGGGCCCTGGTTGTTCATCATTCGTTACTCAGTAATGAATACAGTAGTCCCCTAGTCCAGGGGGTTCCCAAACTTTTCCATGCCAAGGCCCCCCAAACAGCATTAGCTTCTGGCCGGGGACCCCCAAACCCACCGACAATGCTACAAAATATGTAAATAAACATCAACTTTTAGAATGTATTTTCTTACTTTTATTTACTATTCAATAATTATTACATTCGTTTAGCATAAGAAAATTATTAACGAACATCTTTTCAGCATATACAGAATACAGAATATACGGTATATTCTCGCTGTTGGTCTTCTCCTTCGGTCTATTTGTTGTCAAAAACCTGTCCATTTTGCGCTAGCTTGAGGAGCAGAGCAGCTTGATAACAACGGCCAGGTCTACACAGATTATGACGTCGTCATGCCGAACTTGCAGCTGAACTTGAGAATCCGACGATTACGGCAGTTTACGTGTTGTACGGTTCAGGACAATTTTTTTATTTTTTGCTTTTTTTTTCTCATCTTCCCTCCAATTTTTTGAGGCCCCCCTAGCGCCCCCTGGCGGCCCCCCAGGGGGCCGCGGCCCCCACTTTGAAAACCACTGCCCTAGTCTGTTTACCAGTAATTCCTCAGTTACTGAGTAACTGTCACTTAGGGCCCTGTTAGGGCCCCAGTTAGGACCCCAGTTAGGGCCCTGGTTGTTCATCATTCGTTACTCAGTAACGAATACAGTAGTCCCCTAGTCTGTTTACCAGTAACTCCTCAGTAGTTACTGAGTAACTGTCACTTAGGGCCCTGTTAGGGCCCCAGTTAGGGCCCCAGTTAGGGCCCTGGTCGTTCATCATTCGTTACTCATTCGTTCCTCAGTAACTACCCACGTTTTGCATACCTTATTGTAAAGTGTTACCCGCGTCATTTGTACTAGGAAGTGTTTGGGGGGGGGGGGGGGGGGGGGGGGTTCTAGTGACGCAAAAATCGTCGTTTTACGTCATTTGAACTAGGAAGCGCGAGAGGTAAATACGGATTTCTCCCGTCTCAGGGGAAAATTAGTGAATGTTGCACACGACCATTCAAAAATATGACTGGGTTTCTAACGACGCAACGTTTAATGCAAATGGGTGAAGTGTTCCTTTAATTTCGGCACTCATGTCATGCCTCTTGTCCAGTCATGAAAGCAAAAGAAGGAGAACAGACTCATCTGTCGATCAAAACCTGTTCCTCTTCTTTCTTCTACCCAGGCATCAATCCAAAGTTCGCTTCAGTCTTCTCGAAGAGGCCCCCCTCCCCGGACGCCTGACAAGTGCGACCCGAGTTTGTCTTTCGATGCGGTAACAGAACTGCAGCAGGAGATCGTGTTTTTCAAAGACAGGTATACACCGCGTTTCAACACCTGTTTCAACACCTGTTTCAACACACGATCAGCAGGTTGACAAGGCAGGCCTCAAAATCTCCCCGGGGGGGGGGGGGCCTCTGCCAAAAACACCCACCTCAGTAGTGATCGTTCAATCACAGTCGACAAAAAAAAGTTAAAATCCTGGCAGCCCATTCGTTAAAAAAAAACATGTTAAAAGCCCATGGCCTGTCTTTCTTCGTAGATTCATGTGGCGTAAGTATCCGACGTCTGATGAGATAGGGATCAGTCTGATCAGTGGCCTGTGGCCCGACGCTGTACCACACAACATGGACGCTGCCTATGAGAACGTGGAGGAGATGAACCAACTCGTGTTTTTCAAAGGTACGGCTTGTAGTCGTATAAATTATGAGACTTTCAAGATCATTTCTTTTTAAGGTCTTTTTAAGAATGTGTGTGTGTGTGTGTGTGTGTGTGTGTATGCATGCGTATTTGCCTGTGTGTGAGTGTATGTGCCTACGTGTTTGCATGTGCGTATCTGCCTGCCTTTGTGTGCGTGTCTGCCCTGCATGTGTGGCATGTGTTGTGTATCTGCTGTGCAATGCATGTGTGTGTGTGTGTGTGTGTGTGTGGGGGGGGGGGGGGGGGGGGGGGACTGCCTGCATTTGTGTGTATGTGTGTGCCTGCCTGCGTGCGTGCGTACGTGCATTCGCCGTCTGCTGCGTGGTGTGTGCCCTGCATGAGGTGTAAGTGTGTGTTGTTGTCAGTCCTGTGCATGTGTGTGTGTGGGGGGAGGGTGTGTCTGCCTGCATTTGTATGTATGTGTGTGCCTGCCTTGCGTTGTGCGTGTCCTGCCTGCTTGTGTTATGTGTGTGTACTGCCTGTTGCATGTGTGGTGTGTGGCGGGGGGTGTATGTCTGCCTGCATTTGTGTGTATGTGTGTGCTTGCTTGCGTGCATACATGCGTGCGAAGCGTGCGGTCTGCCTGCATGTGTGTTTGTGTGTTGTGTCTGCCTGTGCATGTGTGTGTGATATTGGGGGGGGGGGGGGGGGGGGGGGGGGGGGGGGGGGGGGGGGGGCGGGGGGGTGGTGGGGGGGGGCGGGGGGGGGGGGGGGGGGTGTCTTCCTGCATTTGTGTGCATGTGTGTGCCTGCCTGCGTGTGTGCGTGCATGTGTCTGCCTGCGTGTGCGTGTGTGTGTCGCCTGCATATGTGTGTGTGGTTGTGTGCATTTGTAAAGGCAGTCCAGTACTGGGGTGATCAGGACAGTTGAAGCTGATGGAAGGGTTCCCCAGGAACATCTCAGCGCTGGGCTTCCCTCCCAGGGTGCGGTCTGTAGACGCCGCCCTTCCACTTCCGCGCCGCACGCCCCTCACCGTCTTCTTCACTGGCACCGAGTGCTGGAGGTACCCCCCATTTACTATATTTAGTGACGATTTACCAGACAGGTATGTGTAACCCTTAATAATAAGACTTATGGAAAATATACTGAGCGTGATTGTTGCAGTCGCTCCTGCCACACGCCGCCTTAGTGGCTTTTGCTGGGGCCCTCCGACACAGGACACAGGTAGATTGACAGAGGCTCTCTCCTGAGTGTGTGTGTTGATAGCTGGTGTATCCTGTGTGTTAAGAGCTGCTCTGCACCACAGGTGTGCTGCCCCCACCCAGACCCAGAGTCTATCAGTCTGACTCAGGCCAGGTGAGGCTGTAAACCAGCCATCAACAACACACACTCCACAGCATGGTTTT
>JAOPHQ010006647.1:0-30000 GCA_030340625.1 Merluccius polli
AACGCATGTTGTGAATCAGAGATAAATATACTACAGTCTGATTGTATTCATTAATCTCTAATGTAATTTAGCAGTTAAGGCACTGACTGCTGTGATCGTATGACAATATTGTCTCAATAGATAAATGATTGTGATCGAAAAAGGATCATTTATATTGTCAATAAGCATAGTTTTGCAACTGCAGACAATGAAATGGTAAATAAAATCTAAATTGCATTCCTTAAAATGTGTTTATATGAGACAACGGTGCTTCACGCAAACCCAAAAATGTACCCCAAACAAAGGAAATAGGAGGTCCAAATTTCTGGACTAGGCCATGATGTGGGGTGTGCATTATAACATTTGTGTTGATATCGTATTCTGACAACATAGGCTCTAATAATGCACCTCAACCTATTGAAAACAGTTGATGACCTCGGCATCAACTCGGACTCTCCCTGAATCCATTCAGAAGACATACTTGGCATTTCACGGTGAACACAAGGATAGGCCCTTTTTCATCAGCAAACACCCAGGACTGGCGCCAGTGTATGGATGCATAGGCTGACATGAATAGGCCGACATGTTCGTACCTGTAGCTTCACACTGTCTATGAATCACAGCGGGAAATTCTGACAGCCTCCCAAGGTTCATAGGTAGGCCTCGAAACACACACACACACACACACACACACACACACACACACACACACACACATACATTCATATGCATACATGCCCCATTCCAACAGCCTGGAATGCCCCCATGCTCTCTGAAGCTGTCACATTAAAGTCATGCTAGACTATGAACGTTATTAACGTGATTAGTGTAATTAATATAAGAAGTAGTGAGATTAAGAGAGAGATTGTGATTCATATAAGAAGTAGTGAGATTAAGAGAGAATGTGATTAATATAAGAAGTAGTGAGATTAAGAGAGAATGTGATTCATATAAGAAGTAGTGAGATGAAGAGAGAGATTGTGATTCATATAAGAAGTAGTGAGATTAAGAGAGAATGTGATTCATATAAGAAGTAGTGAGATTAAGAGAGAATTTGATTAATATAAGAAGTAGTGAGATTAAGGGGGAATGTGCACATATGTACGCAAGGTGAGGCTTCCTCGAACCAAACATTTACATAACATAGCAACAACGCCAATTGAAAGAGACCTATATTTGTTTTCACCTCTATCTCAGTTACCGCTATACCGTGTGAACGACAACATCTGAGGGCTGTCAATAACAGTGAAGTTAGTGAAGTGACCTTGTTGCATGTTCAAATCATGTCAGGGTCATCAGCTTTTCCAAAAGATTGAGGTGAGATTAATAAAAAACACATCATTTAATTTATTTATCTGCAGGGCAATATCTCTTCATTCAGAATGTAGTTCACATTATTTAGAAAGAAAGGAGACACCCAAAGTCTTGGATTCAGAAGTAAACAAAGCAGTCTTTCTTTTACATGTTTTCACTTAGGCACAATTACCAAATGTGGAACAGGATTCTCTCAACAGTGCCTCGAAACCCCACAGCAGTACAGTAACACAATTGGTCACTGTACTATTTCAGTTCTCAATGTGTTCACACAAAATGCTTAATGCTAAACGCAATAGTCCTTGTGTAGATGCAATTCTCATTCAATTATGACAGGCCAGTCACAACAGATTGTACTTGTCTGAATCGGCTATGTACATTTCCTGTTCATTGGGTCAATTATTGCACGCAAAATACTATGTACAATGCGCCTTGTGTTTGTACAAAAGAGAAGGCCGGTAACTTTGAAGAGGAACAGACATGCTAACATGCTGTCAATTCCATCCCACAAGTCCAACTTGTGAACACTAAATACTCACAAGCATAATACTGCCCTATTCACCCTTCCTCAAGCCAATTTACTGTAAAAAATCAGCATGGAGGTGGAAGGTGTATGATCGCCAGCCCCATGACCAGGTAGCTTTACTGGATGCAATGAATGCTGGTTGTGAGGACATCACAGTTGAGGACTGCAGAGGGCTGTGACATGCCAGAAGGTTTTTCCCTCTGTGCCTTGAAAGGCAAGACATCAGCTGTGATGTTGATGAATTGCTGTGGCCTTAAAGGGAGGACAGACTGGATGCATACATAATAAGCATGTTTTTTTCTCATATTTGTGTGTCCAGGAAATATGTTGCATTGACAGCAACAGTACGTAAACACAATCTGTGTTTGTCAGGGTTCATGCAATGATCAAAACTCGCTGTACATTCGGTGACATTGTTGTACCAATTATATGACCGTGTGTTTTGACAAATGTGGGTAACATTGTGGTTGTTATAGGCTCTTGCACGGGTGGTTTAGTGTTAGGAGAAATTGTTTCACTGTCATGTGAATTGCAAGAGTTTTGAGAATGAAGTTAGACGAGTGAAAGCAGGCCATGTTAAAGGTTGCTCCAGGTGAGCGTCGAACTCATAACCCCGGCATTGCTCTGCTGGCTACTGCTGTATAAGTACCGCGCGCTAACCAATTGCGCCACTGGAGCTCACTTCCATGCATGCACATAAATGTGCATGTGCGGTGCGTTCCAGATGTATGATGGATAGATCAGCCTACCAGTTGGTACAGTCCACTGGGTAGGATGGTAGACTGATCTATCCATCATACATCTGGGTGGACACTCCCACTTGTGAGGTCACATAGAGGGTAGATTTTGAAATGGCTTGCAATGGCTAATCACACTCACACCTGGTGGTGAAATAGGTCCCCTTTAAGAGTTTTGAGAATTAAGTTAGACAGGTGAAAGTGGACCAAGTTAAAGGTTGCTCCAGGTGAGGGTCGAACTCACAACCTCGGCATTGCTCTGCTGGCTACTGCTGTATAAGTACCGCGCGCTAACCGATTGCGCCACTGGAGCTTATTTCCGTGACAGCTAACAAACATGCACAGGTAACTTTATTGATTAATTGTATATTCACAATGAGTAGAGTCTAAACATGGTGGATTCAGAGTATGGCTTCTTAGGTGTGCACATGCATACACACCCACAGTAAGTCACCAACGCTCCAGCATGTGAATGATGTCATGTTTTGGTGGGTGAATTCAGCCATAACACAGTGACCTTGTGGCGCAACGGTAGCGCGTCTGACTCCAGATCAGAAGGTTGCGTGTTCAAATCACGTCAGGGTCATCAGCTTTTCTGAAAATCCACACTAGGGTCAAGTTCATCAAATACACTTCCACCTAATACACTTACCAAAGCCAAAAGTTATCGCCACTATATTGTGTGAACGACGAGATGTGAGAACTATGGACAGCAATGTCCAGTGACCTCATGGGACAACGGAAGTGCATCTGACTCCAGATCAGAATGTTGTGTGTTCAAATCACGTTGGGGTCATTGCATTACCTACTTGGGGAGTTTCATATCTCGCAAATAGAGAACATCTAGGTGAGAAGAACATCTAACAGATGTGATTTCAACAATGTATACGCTGTGCAATGTCCCTCCATTATGAATGTAGTGAAATAGCTTCACTGTTTAGGAAGCAAGGATGTTTAAGTTAGAAGCTTCTCAACCTCAATATTTTTCTGCTGGCTACTGCATACCTACTGCTACCTACTGTATGAGTACCGCGCTGATTACATCACTGGAGCATGTTTGTGCATGCGTTCCAGACAGGTCACTGTTTATATTCAGGTCAATGTTTATATTCACAATGAGTATGGTCTAAATGCATGCACACCCACAGTAAGTCACCAACGCTCCAGCATGTGAATGATGTCATGTTTTGGTGGGTGAATTCTGCCATAACACAGTGACCTTGTGGCGCAACGGTAGCGCGTCTGACTCCAGATCAGAAGGTTGCGTGTTCAAATCACGTCAGGGTCATCAGCTTTTCCAAAAATCCACACTAGGATCAAGTTTATCCATTAGGTATATGTTGGTTAACGTGTAGAACTTAACCAATTAACTCAAGAAATAAGAATAGGTAGACTCACTGGAACAGGACAGCCAGCTTTTTTGACATCCACATTAATTGTGGTAAATTTGTGTGGCCATGATCTGATCATTTATGTGGATTGCACACACATGTCTTTGATAGGCAGTTAGTGATTTTTGGCAAAACTTAAGACTGCTCTAGAGGACCCTCAAACTCACAACCTCGGCATTGTTCTGCTAGCGTACCACGTGTTAACCAATTGCACCAATGGAGCACACCTACCTGAAGTGTGCTTAGGCACTGAAATGTATGCACACACACACAAACCGCCGCACTGTTTATATTCACAATGAGTATGGTCTAAATATGATGGATTTAGAGTATGACTTCTTAGGTGTGCACATGCATACACACCCACAGTAAGTCACCAACGTGCCAGTATGTGAATGATGTCATGTTTTGGTGGGTGAATTCTGCCATAACACAATGACCTTGTGGCGCAACGGTAGCGCGTCTGACTCCAGATCAGAAGGTTGCGTGTTCAAATCACGTCAGGGTCATCAGCTTTTCCAAAACTCCAGTAGGATCAAGTTCCTCATGAGTTCCTCCATTAGGTATACACTGGTTAACATGTGTAACTGAAATAAGAAAAGTTGGACTCACTGGAACAGGTCAGCCTGTCTGCTGCTGTGTAAGAACCAACGCACTACATTTGCCAGAAGCACTGAAATATGCGTATGCATGCACAGGACACCAAGGTCAAGTTAACAACAACAGTAGTGAATCTGACCCCCTGATCAGAACAGTGTGTTCAAATCCGGTCGGTGTCATTTGCATTTCACAGTTGTTCCTTTCTATAACAAAAAACAGTGATGCAATGGAGATAAATAAGAAAGCAGAGGAGGTAAGATCATACATTGTGACATTATTTCCCAAATGTATTTGCAGTTAAGGCTGGGCGATATGGACTAAATCAAATATCACAATATGTTTGACCAGGGCCAGGTCTAGGCAGGGGCAAGAGGGGGCCTGGCCCCCTCAAATAAATGTTGTGCCCCCTCAAACTAAATCCCTATATTATATTTTATATATTTTTATTATCTCATGCCTCTCTCCTCCACTCCACTTCTTAATGTCTTAATGTCTTTCTTGCCCCCTCAAATATAAAATATATCAAGTTGTTTCTCGTGTCATGTTTCTCGCCTCCGCTCCATCTCCCCTTTTCGCACTTGTTCAGTGTACCCGCATCCTAGTGAGTGAATTTGTCAGTTAGACATGGTAAAAGGTGCTGGAGCACAATGCCCCCTTAAGATTTGTGGCTGCCCCCTCATACATGCCTGTCTAGACCCGGCCTTGTGTTTGACCAAATACTTTGATATTACAACAGTATTGTAGTGTTCACTATTGGTGCTTTCACAAAATATTTACACAATGAGATTTTTGATAAACAATCATCAGTAATGTGGATGTATTGACTAAGTGGGTAAAGGCAAATAATAAAACAGCTGGAACAGTTCAGAAAATTACATCACTTTACTGTAATGCAGCCTTTAAAACCAGGAAAAGACAACACTTATACCACATCACGAGATTACAATATCCAAAATCTAAGACGATATATAGTCTCATCACGATATCGATATAGTGCCGAGCCCTATCTACAGTACAATGTCTCTTCATCGAGAATGTAGTTCACAACTATAATAGCATTATTTAGAAAGGAAGGAGACACTTTTACTGAACATACGGTTCGAAACAAACTAGCGAGTTTCTTCTTGGGTTACATTTTGGTTGTTATAGGCTCTTGCACAGGTGGTTTAGTGTTATGAGAAATTGTTTGACTATTACGTGAATTGCACTTACAGAATGAAGTCAGATGAGTGAAAGCAGGCCATGTTAAAGGTTGCTCCAGGTGAGGTTCGAACTCACAACCTCGGCATTGCTCAGCTGGCTACTGCTGTATAAGTACCACGCGCTGACCGATTGCGCCACTGGAGCTTATTTCCTCATATGTACATAAATGTGCATGTGCATTCCAGACATGACAGCTAACAAACATGCACAGGTTACTTTATTGATTAATTGTATATTCACAATGAGTAGAGTCTAAACATGGTGGATTCAGAGTATGGCTTCTTAGGTGTGCACATGCATACACACCCACAGTAAGTCACCAATCCAGTATGTGAATTATGCCGTGTTTTGGTGGGTGAATTCTGCCGTAATACAGTGACCTTGTGGCGCAACGGTAGCGCGTCTGACTCCAGATCAGAAGGTTGCGTGTTCAAATCACGTCAGGGTCATCAGCTTTTCTAAAAACCCACACTAGGATCAAGTTCCTCATGAGTTCATCCATTAGGTATAGATGTTGGTTAACGTGTAGAACTCAAATACGAAAAGGTTGACGCACTTCAACAAGGCAGCCGTTCGTGCATGCGTGTTTGTGCAGCCGTTTGTCCAGCATGTTTGTGCATGCGTTCCAGACAGGTCACTGTTTATATTCAGGTCACTGTTTGTATTCACAATGAGTATGGTCTAAACATGGAGGATTCAGAGTATGGCTTCTTTGGTGTGCACATGCATACACACCCACAGTAAGTCACCAACACTCCAGTATGTGAATGATGTCATGTTTTGGTGGGTGAATGCTGCTATAACACAATGACCTTGTGGCGCAACGGTAGCGCGTCTGACTCCAGATCAGAAGGTTGCGTGTTCAAATCACGTCAGCGTCATCAAATTTCCTAAAAATCCACACTAGGATCAAGTTCCTCCATTAGGTGTGTTTTGGTTAACATGTGGAGCTCAAATACTAAAAGGTTGACGCACTTCAATAAGGCAGTTTGCTGGTTTCACATCTACATTATTTGCTGTAAAGTGAAGCAACTGGCAGTAAACTTTACCACTTCATTCAGTGAACTTGTGGAACAACGGTAGCACATATGACTCTAAATCAGAAGGTTGTGTGTCAAATCCCATTGTGTCATTTGCCTTTCCAAAATGTGCAGTAACTCATCTTGAAACCAACACTGTAGGTGAGATGAAAAAAAAGGAGTTAAAACATACTTCCTGTATCTGCAGTATAATTCATGTTCATTGAGAATGTATAATCTATGACAGCATAAGTAGGGTGAAACATGTACTACGTGTTTTGAATCAAACCAGCATCAACAGTGTCTTGAGTTCAAAATTAGGTGGTCCCCCTTTTAAACGTAGCTGAGCGAAACTCGGCCGAGTTAACGGCTACTCGTGGTGAGGGTCAAACTCACAACCTCTGCATTGCTCTGCTGGCTACTGATTTGTAAGTACCGCAGGCTGACCAACTGCACCACTGGAGCGTAAATGTGCATGTGCGTTCCAGACATGACAGCTAACAAACATGCACAGGTAACTTCAGTGGTTAATTGTATATTCACAATGAGTAGAGTCTAAACATGGTGGATTCAGATTATGGCTTCTTAAGTGTGCACATGCATACACACCCACAGTAAGACACCAACGCTCCAGTATGTGAATGACGTCATGTTTTGGAGGGTGAATTCTGCCATAACACAGTGACCTTGTGGCGCAACGGTAGCGCGTCTGACTCCAGATCAGAAGGTTGCGTGTTCAAATCACGTCAGGGTCATCAGCTTTTCTAAAAATCCACACTAGGATCAAGTTCCTCAGGAGTTCAACTATTAGGTATATATGGCATTGCTCTGCTGGCTACTGCTGTATAAGTACCACGCGCTGACCGATTGCACCACTAGAGCTTATTTCCACACATGCACATAAATGTGCATGTGCGGTGCGTTCCATACATGACAGCTAACAAACATGCACAGGTAACTTTAGTGATTAATTGTATATTCACAATGAGTAGAGTCTAAACATGGTGGATTCAGAGTATGGCTTCTTAGGTGTGCACATGCATACACGCCAACAGTAAGTCACCAACACTCCAATATGAGAATGACGCCGTGTTTTGGTGGGTGAATTATGCCTTAATACAGTGACCTTGTGGCGCAACGGTAGCGTGTCTGACTCCAGATCAGAAGGTTGCGTGTTCAAATCACGTCAGGGTCATCAACTTCCCTGAAAAATCACGCTAGGATCAAGTTCCTCAGGAGTTCAACTATTAAGTATACATGTAAAACTCAAGGAAGAAGAAAAGGTTGACTCACTGGAACAAGTGAGTCTGCGGTTTTCGCATCCACAATATTTGCCGTAAAGTGTTACTACTGGCAGTAATATCATGAATAAAAATAAAAATCAGCATGGAGGTGGAAGGTGTATGATCGTCAGCCCCGTGACCAGTTAGCTTTACTGGTTGTGAGGACATCACAGTTGAGGACTGCAGAGGGTGGCTGTGACATGCCAGAAGGTTTTTCCTTCTGTGCCTTGAAAGGCAAGACATCAGCTGTGATGTTGATGAAGTGCTCTGCCCTAATAATACATAATAATGCCTAAATAATACGTAATAAACATGTTTTTTTGTCATATTTGTGTGTCCAGGAAATATGTTGCATTGACAGCAACACGTCCGTAAAAACAATCTGTCCAGTTTTGATTCAAACTCCTGAATTTTGAGTATAAGGGTTCATGCAATGATCAAAGCATGATGTATATTCGATGCCATTGTTGTACCATTTGACTGAGCAACTTTTTGGTTGTTATAGGCTCTTGCACAAGTGGTTGAGTGTTATGAGAACTTGTTTCACTGTCATGTGAATTGCAAGACTTTTAGGAATGCAGTGAGATGACTGATAGTGGGCAATGTTTCAAGTTGCTCCAGGTGACAGTCAAACTCACAACCTCAGCACTGCTCTGCTGGCTACTGCTGCATAAGTACCACCCGCTAACCAGTTGCGCCACTAGAGCTTATATCCACACTTGTGCGTTACAGACATGACAGCTAACAAACATGCACAGGTAACTTTATTGATTAATTGTATATTCACAATGAGTAGAGTATAAACATGGTGGATTCAGAGTATGGCTTCTTAGGTGTGCACATGCATACACACCCACAGTAAGTCACCAATGCTCCAGTATGTGAATTATGCCGTGTTTTGGTGGGTGAATTCTGCCATAACACAGTGACCTTGTGGCGCAACGGTAGCGCGTCTGACTCCAGATCAGAAGGTTGCGTGTTCAAATCACGTCAGGGTCATCAACATAGGTGAGATGAATAAAAAAAGTAGTTAAAATCATACAGTGTCACCTTATTTTATCTGCAGTACAATTTATCTTCATTGAGAATGTAGTTCAAAACTACCGTATAATAGCATAAGGAAGGAGAAACTTAAAAATTGGTTTGAAAATCTAACTAGCATCGACAATGTCTTGGGTTCAAAATCAGACAAGGTGGTCTTCCTTTCAAACGAGTGAAACTGGGCCGAGATAATGGCTGCTCGAGGTGGGGGTTGAACTCACAACCTCGGCATTGCTCTGCTGGCCACATGCATACACACCGACAGGACGTCACCAACGCTCCAGTATGTGAATGATGTCATGTTTTGGTGGGTGAATGCTGCTATAACACAATGACCTTGTGGCGCAACGGTAGCGCGTCTGACTCCAGATCAGAAGGTTGCGTGTTCAAATCACGTCAGGGTCATCAACTTTCCTAAAAATCCACACTAGGATCAAGTTCCTCATGAGTTCTTCCATTAGGTGTATGTTGGTTAACATGTAGAGCTCAAATAAAAAAACTGGCAGTGAACTTTATCACTTCATTCAGTGAACTTGTGGCACAACAGTAGCACATTTGACTCTAAATCAGAAGGTTGTGTGTTCAAATCCCATCGTATTATTTGCCTTTCCTAAATGTGCAGTTAATCATCTTGAAACCAACAATGTAGGTGAGATGAATAAAAAAGGAGTTAAAATATCCTTAATGTACCTGCAGTATAATTCATGTTCATTGAGAATGTAGTTCAAAACTATAATAGCATAAGGAGGGTGAAACTTGCACTAAATGGTTTGAATCAAACCAGCATCAACAGTGTCTTGCGTCCAAAATTAGGTGGTCTCCCTTTTAAACATAGCTGAAGGATCCTGGGACGAGTTAACGGCTGCTCAAGGTGAGGGTCGAACACACAACCACGGCATTGCTCTGCTGGCTAATGCTGTGCAAGTACTGCGGGCTGACCAACTGCACCACTGGGGCGTAGATGCACATGTGCGTTCCAGACATGACAGCTAACAAACATGCACAGCTAACTTTAGTGATTAATTGTATATTCACAATGAGTAGAGTCTAAACATGGTGGATTCAGAGTATGGCTTCTTAGGTGTGAACATGCATACACACCCACAGTCACCAACGCTCCAGTATGTGAATTATGCCGTGTTTTGGTGGGTGAATTCAGCCATAACACAGTGACCTTGTGGCGCAACGGTAGCGCGTCTGACTCCAGATCAGAAGGTTGCGTGTTCAAATCACGTCAGGGTCATCAACTTTCCTAAAAATCCACACTAGGATCAAGTTCCTCATGAGTTCTTCCATTAGGTGTATGTTGGTTAACATGTAGAGCTCAAATAAAAAAACTGGCAGTGAACTTCATTCAGTGAACTTGTGGCACAACAGTAGCACATTTGACTCTAAATCAGAAGGTTGTGTGTTCAAATCCCATCGTATTATTTGCCTTTCCTAAATGTGCAGTTAATCATCTTGAAACCAACAATGTAGGTGAGATGAATAAAAAAGGAGTTAAAATATCCTTAATGTACCTGCAGTATAATTCATGTTCATTGAGAATGTAGTTCAAAACTATAATAGCATAAGGAGGGTGAAACTTGCACTAAATGGTTTGAATCAAACCAGCATCAACAGTGTCTTGCGTCCAAAATTAGGTGGTCTCCCTTTTAAACATAGCTGAAGGATCCTGGGACGAGTTAACGGCTGCTCAAGGTGAGGGTCGAACACACAACCACGGCATTGCTCTGCTGGCTAATGCTGTGCAAGTACTGCGGGCTGACCAACTGCACCACTGGGGCGTAGATGCACATGTGCGTTCCAGACATGACAGCTAACAAACATGCACAGCTAACTTTAGTGATTAATTGTATATTCACAATGAGTAGAGTCTAAACATGGTGGATTCAGAGTATGGCTTCTTAGGTGTGAACATGCATACACACCCACAGTCACCAACGCTCCAGTATGTGAATTATGCCGTGTTTTGGTGGGTGAATTCAGCCATAACACAGTGACCTTGTGGCGCAACGGTAGCGCGTCTGACTCCAGATCAGAAGGTTGCGTGTTCAAATCACGTCAGGGTCATCTGCTTTTCTGAACATCCACACTAGGATCAAGTTCCTCATGAGTTCATTTATTCGGTATATGTAGCTTAGTGATGTTTGGCAATACATACGTGTGCTGCATTGCTCTGCTGGACAAGTAACACACACTGCCCAATGGTGCATGTGCACACACACAGAAAACAGTGATGTAGTTGTACCGATTGCGCCCATTGAGCTTATTTATGCACATGCACGTGCATGTGCGTACAAGACATGACAGCTAACAAACATGCACAGGTAACTTTAGTGATTAATTGTATATTCACAATGACTATGGTCTAAACATGGTGGATTCAGAGTATGGCTTCTTAGATGTGAACATGCATACACACCCACAGTAAGTCACCAACGCTCCAGTATGTGAATGACGCCGTGTTTTGGTGGGTGAATTATGCCTGAATACAGTGACCTTGTGGCGCAACGGTAGCGCGTCTGACTCCAGATCAGAAGGTTGCGTGTTCAAATCACGTCAGGGTCATCAACTTCTCTGATAATCCACACTCAGATGGAGTTCCTCAGGAGTTCAACTAATAGGTACATGTAAAAGAAAAGGTTGACTCACTGGAACAAGCGATTCTGCTGTTTTCACATCCACAATATTTGCCGTGAAGTGTTACTACTGGCAATTAGGGGTGTGAACGTGTACACGTGTACACGTGTAACCGGTTAGTAAATCATAACCGTTTAGGAAAAATCAGTAAACAAAAAGGAAAAAAAAAATCAAAATCTTCAATCAATCTAAATATTCTGCACGATTGCGGCGGACCCGGCCGCGGACCCAGCACCGGAACCGCCAGCCGCGGACCCGACCGTGCTCCTATTTTTTTCTGGTACAAAATCTGTTTGTCTAGTAAAAATTGTCATCTACTCGCCAGTTGTCTGGTAAGCCAAAAAGTTAGTTTCAACCCCTGGGTGGCAGTGACGTGGAGGAACCTTTCTGAAAAGTGGCTGCACCCTCCATTGGTCGTATAGCGCGACTGCGGTCCACTTAAAAAAAAAAAAAAAACGGTTAACCGTGTACACGAATAAAAAGGGGTCGTGTAACCGTTTACAATTTTTTGTAACCGTTCACACCCCTACTGGCAATAATATCATAAATAAAAATAAAAATCATCATGAAAGTGGAAGGTGTATGATCGCCAGCCCTGTGACCAGTTAGCTTTACTGGTTGTGAGGACATCACAGTTGAGGACTGCAGAGGGTGGCTGTGACATGCCAGAAGGTTTTTCCCTATGTGCCTTGAAGGCAAGACATCAGGGGCCTCATGTACGAAGACTTGCGTGGATTCTTGCGTACGCCAAAACCCCGAAAATGTTGTACGCACAAATAAATTCAGATGTATGAAAGTGTGCGTACGCATGGATCCGAGCGCGTTTCTTTTGTACATCCCGATCAACGTGGAACTGAGCGCACGTGCAGATGTGGCAAACTCCTCCCTGTCCACGCCCCCATTTAAATATGCAAATCTATGTAAATAGGCCCTGGACCTGAGATTCACCTCTATCCGATCACATAAAACAAGTGTGGCACAGAGGATATTTATATATTATTGCCACTTACTTAAATGTGTTATTTTATATGTATGGACTTTATTTGGCATTTTTACAGACACCCCCCATTCAATTTTAAGCATTATTATTATTATTATTATTATTATTATTATTATTATTATTATTATTATTATTATTATTGTTATTATTATTATTAAAGGCACGAGACCACCCGCGGCTATATAAACTGTGGACCGGGACCAGTAAAGCCACTGAGGACCGGCCGACTCACTTGTCTTTTTGTTTAATTGATTCTTTCAGAATAACATCTTTTCTAAAATATGCCAACCCTTGAGTCAGCTTCACTCTCTGTGTGTAACACAAGCATGAACAAAGGAAAGAAAAGACATTTCACAGAGTCCGAGTTGGAGATTGTGGTGAATGACGTGGAGCCGCGGAGGGAGATTCTCTCTGGTCCCGTCAGCATAAGGGATCCATATGAAGAGAACAAGAAATGAGTGGGAGTGTGTGTGTGAGGCTGTAAATGCCGTGGGGCCCGAGCAGCGCGCGCACACACACACACACACACACAGGTGAAGAAGTGGTCGTATCTGAAGGTGGAGGTGAAGCGGAGGAATATATTCTATGCGTCACTTTCATGCCGCACACTTGGAAGACCACTAGGTGGCGCTGTTTTTGAGCAAATTCCGTAACGCTAATAACTCCCGCATACTTTGTCGCACATTCGAAATCGGCTTATGAGCCAATTGTCATCGTTTGCACGTAAATCCTCGCGTTCCCTAAATACTCGCTCACATCGGATTGCACCATTTGCAAGGTCCTCTAACAACGCTGCCATCGGTAATACCATTTTCTTCATCACATTGCGCATGCGTTTATATCCACACGTATAGTTGCAAACACGGTGGGTGTGTTAGTTGTTCATAAGTGTGTCTCTGACGTGCACATCACTCTGATGACTAATTGTTTTTGACATTATTAACAGTTTCCCAGCGTCACCTCTAAGTGTCGCCAAAGGAACAATAGCTGTAGAAACGTGCGTACGCCAGCCATGAAGTTGACGTGAGGCACCGCACATTTCCACGGTCATTTCACGTTTCATACATCTGAACGTGAGCGTGGAACGCCATTTTTTTTTGCGTACGCCACGTTTTTGTGCGTACGCAACCTTCGTACATGAGGCCCCAGGTGTGATGTTGTTGAAGTGCTTTGGCCTAAAAGGGAGGACAGAATGGATGCATACATTATAAACATGTTTTTTCTCATATTTGTGTGTCCAGGAAATATTTTGCATTGACGGCAAAACTATGTAAACAGCCTGTCCAGTTTTGATGCAACCACTTTGAATTTTGAGTGTCAGGGCTTATGCAATGATCAAGACAGTAAATCTGGTGACTGTACATGTACTGATTGTGGGTAACAGTTTGGTTGTTATAGGCTCTTGCACAGGTGGTTTAGTGTTATGAGAAATTGTTTTACTGTTAAGTGAATTGCACTTAAAGGGGACCTATTTCACCACCAGGTGTGAGTGTGATTAGCCATTTCAAAATCTACCCTCTACGTGACCTCACAAGTGGGAGTGTCCACCCAGATGTATGATGGATAGATCAGCCTACCAGTTGGTACAGTCCACTGGGTAGGATGGTAGACTGATCTATCCATCATACATCTGGGTGGACACTCCCACTTGTGAGGTCACGTAGAGGGTAGATTTTGAAATGGCTTGCAATGGCTAATCACACTCACACCTGGTGGTGAAATAGGTCCCCTTTAAGAGTTTTGAGAATTAAGTTAGACGAGTGAAAGTGGACCAAGTTAAAGGTTGCTCCAGGTGAGGGTCGAACTCACAACCTCGGCATTGCTCTGCTGGCTACTGCTGTATAAGTACCGCGCGCTAACCGATTGCGCCACTGGAGCTTATTTCCATGACAGCTAACAAACATGCACAGGTAACTTTATTGATTAATTGTATATTCACAATGAGTAGAGTCTAAACATGGTGGATTCAGAGTATGGCTTCTTAGGTGTGCACATGCATATACACCCACAGTAAGTCACAAATGCTCCAGTATGTGAATTATGCCGTGTTTTGGTGGGTGAATTCTGTCATAACACAGTGACCTTGTGGCGCAACGGTAGCGCGTCTGACTCCAGATCAGAAGGTTGCGTGTTCAAATCACGTCAGGGTCATCAGCTTTTCTAAAAATCCACACTAAGATCAAGTTCCTCATGAGTTCATCCATTAGGTACTGTATATGTTGGTTAATGTGTAGAACTCAAATACGAAAAGGTTGACACACTTCAATAAGGCCGTCTGCCGTTTTCACATCTACATTATTTGCTGTAAAGTGAAACAACTGGCAGTAAACTTTAACACCTCATTCAGTGAACTTGTGGCACAACGGTAGCACATATGACTCTAAATCAGGAAGTTGTGTGCGTGTTGTGTGTGTGTGGCGCAATGATAGCACGTATGACTCCAGATCAGAAGGTTGCGTGCTCAAATCACATCAGGGTCGTCAGCTTCTCTGAAGATCCACACTAGGATCAAGTTTCTCATGAGTTCATCCATTAGGTATACGTTTGTAACTTAATCAAGGAAAAGGAGAAGGTTTACCCACTGGAACATGTCAGTCTGCCATTTTCACATCCACATTATTTGCGGTGTGTTACTACTAGCAGTACATTTGTGCGGTCATGTTGTGATCGTTTGTGTGGATCGCGCACACACACAGACTTCTTTGAAAGGCATCTTAGTGATGTTTGGCAAAACATAAGACTCCTCCAGGTGAGGCTCGAACACACACACACACCCACACACAGTGTGTGAAGGGCATCTGATGGGGATTGACACTGTATGGCCCTGTGGTGTAATGGTAGCATGTCTGACTGCAGATCAGAACGGTGTGCGTGCGCAAAACACATCAGGGTTAACACCATTTGAAAGTGTGTTGTTCAGTTGACAGACTACAACAAGCAGACATTACATCACCACATGAAATAAAGTTCAGTATAAGGCACTGTTTCAGTTGAAGTGCCACTAACTCACTTGAAACTGTCGGTCTGCAGTGTCCATCACTATTTGTGGCAATGAGCTACTTGACAGAAACAACATCAATGAGGTTGTGGTGGGACTGCACTTTCAGGTGGAGGATTCATTAGTCACTCATTTAAATGCGGTCTGACAAAGTTTAAAGGTTGCTCCAGGTGAGGCTGAAAATCAAAACCTTGGCATTGCTCTGCTGGATAAGTTCCTGCCACTGGAGCACAGGATCCAATGAAAGAGATTCAAGGAAATGCACACGCACACCCCAATGCTGTTATCAACTCTAGTGTGTGAACGATAGCAGATGATGGATTTAAGGTGTGACTTTCTTTCGCTCCAAACATCATCTTAAACAGCTCAACTAATGCTTGGCACACAATGGACGACACCATGTTGCCCATTCTCAACGTCATTGCGGAAGATGTCCCAAATTCATGCTATACAATATGTATATACTCTATGTTAACCTAACTCTTCAAGTATGTCTCGAGCTGTTTATTTTGAGCACATTTTTGATATTGAATCAGAATTTAGTTTTCACCCTAATACTAAAAATCAACATAATTCAACCAGTACTTCACATTTTGTGTGACGTAGTTTGACCCAAGTTAACAGTTGCCCCAGGTAAGGCTCAAACGGCCTTCCCAAGGGTCGCTTTGCTAGATACTGCTGTATGAGTACCTCGTGTTGACCGTTTGCACCACTGGAGCTAACTTATGCAGAAGGCACATGCATGTTAACATGCAAACTGCATACATGTGTGCCAGACATGACACGACACAAACATGCACAGGTCAAATTTGGGCTTGGTTTTATGTCCACAATGAGTATGGATGTAAACATTGTGGATTTGTAGTATACGGCTTCTTCGGCATGCGCATGCATACACACCGACAGTAACTTACCAACGCTCCAGTATGGGAACGATGTGCTGTGTTAACGGGTGAAATCACAATGCACCCAGTGACCTCATTGTGCAGCGGTAGCGCGGCACCCTCCCGATCAGAAGGTTGTGTGTTCAAATCACGTCGGCCACACCAGGATCAAGTTAATGAATTGAAACATGGAATACAAGATGTCTACAGTTTTCTCATCCACGTTTGTTGTGTTAAAGGGCCCCTTTTTTAACACTTGGTGTGATGTTGATTACAAGCCAATCAAAATCTACCTAGTGAGATCACAAGTGGGAGTGTTCACCCAGATGTATGATGGTTAGATCAGCCTACCAGTTGGTACAGTCCAGTGGATAGGCTGGTAGGCTGATATAGCCGTCATACATTTGGGTGAACACTCCCACTTGTGATGTCACTAGAGGGTAGATTTTGACTTTGATTTTGACTGGCTTGTAATGGCTAATCAACATCACACATGGTGGTAAATAAGAGGCCCTTTAATACTGTCAGTATATTTGTGAGGAGATGTTGTGAATGTGATCGTTTGTGTGGATTGGAAAAACAAATTTATTTTAAAATTGCTCTGCTGGGTACTGCTGTATAAGTACCACGTGCTGACCAACCTACCAGGAGTGCACATGGCCTAGAAACTGTCCACACACACACACACACACACACACACCAAAGCCAAGTTATCAGCACTATATTGTGAGAACAACATCTGAGAGCTGTGGATTATTTTTAGTGGAGTGACCTCGTGGCGCAACGGTAGCGCGTCTGACTCCAGATCAGAAGGTTGCGTGTTCAAATCACGTCGGGGTCATTCGCTTTTTCCAATTTGACATTTACAAATCTTTCCACATAACACTAAACCACCCATGCAAGGGCTTATAACAACCAAAATGTCACCCACATGTGTCAAAACACACACAGTCAATAGACAACAATATCACCAAATTATCATTGCGTAAACCCTGACACTAAAAATTCAAAGAATTTGCATCAAAACTGGACAGGCTGTTTACATAGTGTTGCTGTCCATGCAAAATATTTCCTGGACACACAAATATGAGGAAAAAAATGTTCATTATGTATTCATCACATTAGATATTACGGTCTGTCCTCCCTTTAAGGCCACAGCAATTCATCAACATCACAGCTGATGTCTTGCCTTTCAAGGCACAGAGGGAAAAACCTTCTGGCATGTCACAGCCGCCCTCTGCAGTCCTCAACTGTGATGTCCTCACAACCAGCATTCATTGCATCCAGTAAAGCTACCTGGTCATGGGGCTGGCAATCATACACCTTCCACCTCCATGCTGAGTTTTCATTGATTTTTTTTACAGAAAATTGGCTTGAGCAATATGGAGGACTAAAAGTGCCAAAATTAAATAAATAAACACACCATTAAATAATTACTTAAATGTGTCATTAATTAATTAAAATTGGAATTAAATATTTAAATGTGTCATTAATTCATTAAAATACCGATTAATTTTATGTTAAAAAAAACCCCATATATAATCATTTCACTATTTAATTAATTTACATTTACATTTCATGATTTACATTTACATTTCATGATCCTGTGTTGCAGTGCTTCATGAATTGTCAAACTGTCAAACTCGCCCATCAAAGTTGGTAGGCGGATCCTAATGCCTGATTGGTTACCCTGGGCATCAAGTCAAGGCAAATCAATTCCAGATAATGGATTGATGCAGAGCTAGTGAACACATTCCAATACACTGGGTGGCGCTATTCCCCTCTACGTTGGTTTAGATACTCTATTAAACAAAACTTTCTGGTCCTGCTTCCACTTCCTCTGCTAAGTCTAAAATGTCTCTCACCAACTCCCTAGAAAGTTCATGAAGATCCTCCATTTTCTCTATCCAGGCACTCTACTACAGACCAAAGCAATGGATCAGACTAGATTAGCGTTAGCCCCACCCACTGACTTTGATGGGCGAGTTTGACAGTTTGACAATTCATGAAGCACTGCAACACAGGATCATGAAATGTAAATGTAAATCATGAAATGTAAATGTAAATTAATTAAATAGTGAAATGATTATATATGTTGTTGTTTTTTTTTACATAAAATGAATCGGTATTTTAATGAATTAATGACACATTTAAGTATTTAATTCCAATTTTAATTAATTAATGACACATTGAAGTAATTATTTAATGGTGTATTTATTTATTTATTTATTTAATTTTTGCACTTTTAGTCCTCCATAGAGGAAGGGTGAAGAGGGCAGCATTATGCTTGTGAGTATTTGGTGTTCACAAGTTGCACTTGTGGGATGGAATTGACAGCATGTGTTCTCTGTTACTATTCAAAGTTACTCGCCTTCTCTTTTGTACAAACACAAGACTCATTGTACATAGTGTGTTGCATGCAATCATTTACCTAATGAACAAACACGCACAGGTCACTTCAGTGATTGTATATATTGTATATAATTGTATATTCACAATGAGTATGGTCTAAACATGGTGGATTCAGAGTATGGCTTCTTAGGTGTGCACATGCATACACAGCCGCAGTAAGTCACCAACACTCCAGCATGTGAATGATGTCATGTTTTGGTGGGTGAATTCCGCCATAATACAGTGACCTTGTGGCGCAACGGTAGCGCGTCTGACTCCAGATCAGAAGGTTGCGTGTTCAAATCACGTCAGGGTCATTAGCTCTCCAAAAATCCACACTAGGGTCAAGTTCATCCATTTGGTTTGTTGGTAAACGTACCGAACTCAAACAAGGAATGAGAAAGGGCTGACTCACGCATAGTAATTGCGGCAAAGTGTCAATACTGGAAGTAAATTTGGGAGGTTGTGATTGTACACACTTCATTTAAATGCAGCTTAGCAAAGTTTGGAAAACAAAGGATGCACCAGGTGAGGCTCGAACTCACAACCTCGGCATTGCTCTGCTCGATAAGTAAGGGATAAACCCTGACAGGCGGATGCATGACCCCGATGCAAAGTGGAGGGGTCTTGAATCATCATTTATGCATTTCCATATTATAAAGGAATGCAAGTGGAATGATGTGATAAGCTGCCATAATCTGCTTGTCTTTCACTGATGGAGATAGTTTCAGTTAAAAGTTGCTCCAGGCGAGGCTTAAACTCCCAACGTCGGTATTGCTCTGCTGGATACTGCCAGAAGTACATACATGCACTGAAGTACATGCATGCACACGCACACACACACCCACAGACATCAAAGGCAAGTTAGCGCCACCATATTGTGAGAACGACAAAATCTGAGAACTGTGGACCATAGATCCTAAAGTCACCTCGTGGCGCAACGGTAGCGCGTCTGACTCCAGATCAGAAGGTTGCGTGTTCAAATCACGTCGGGGTCACAAGCTTCTCCTAGTTGGACAGTTGCAAATCTTATAAATGAAAAAGACTGATGCAGGGATGAAGTTATAAAAAACAAGGGACTTGTAAGTGCTTCTGTCTTACCACAGCACATTGTCTATATTCATTCAGAATGTAGTTCACTCACTAAAAAAAAACGTGTTGTCTAAAAAGCCAGGAGACACTTAACAAATGGTTCAAATCAGAGGAAGATTAAGGGCAAGGTAGACTTTCAAATTAGTTTATTTTAAAGGCAGCGGAGTGAAACTGGACCAAGTTACAGGTTGCTCCACGTGAGGCTTGAACTCACAAACTCAGCATTGCTCTGCTGGCTACTGCTGTATGTACCACACGCTGACCGATTGCGCCACTGGAGCACATTTTTCCCATGTAAACAAGCACACACAAACACACATGCATCTACACACACACACACACACACACTGTAGACGATATGCAGTGTTTAGAATTTAGTTTCCAACTAAAATAATGTCAAGTAGTTCATCCAACATTATTATTTAGAAAGCAAGGAGACAAATTCACAGAAGAAACACAGGACAGGACAGGACAGGTTGCTTAATAAGCTTGGAGTGTGTCTCTTTTTGATCCTGAACTGACTGATACACTTGGCCACAACCCTACTCAACAAAGACTTCCCTATCTTATAAGGGGTTATTACTTTTTAGTTTTTGATTGTAATAATTTTTTTGCGCAAGCTCTCCTGATTCTTAATAAGATTATATCAACATCGATCCCCCAAGGGGAAATTCTTGGAAAATATTTATTAAATTAATGACTCTTCGGAAATCATACACCTGAGGTCTGAATAAAAGTTGATTTATCGATAGTCCATGTGGCAACACAAGACTATGGTTTTAGTGTATTTTTGCTCAATCTTCCATGTTGTCTATGGGAAAGCAGGTAAAGCAGGAGGTAAGTTACTACTGCCATCCAATCAACACATTCTATAGGTGAGATGGCAGCACATCAGGCATGCTTTGTGCTTTAGACAGTTTCAACCTCTAGATGGCAGCAAACTAAAATATATTGTCTAACACAGTGGTTCCCAACCTTTGACTTTTGAGGTACCACTAAATTGTCATCAAGACCTTTTGCGGTAAAAATAGATCAGCACACATGCAGTGGCTGAGCAAAGGGTGCCAGCGCCTAGGGCTGGGCAATAATTCAATATTATTGTTTATTGTTTTTGAATGGTATTGTATTGTCATGAAATGGAGATATCAACTTATTGTCATACCCAGTTTGATAGTATAAATTCATTAATATGAGAAGATATGCCTTTAAAATGATCAAATATGAGGTTTGAAACATCAGAGAGAAAGGAAAACTAAAACCATTACATTTCCATATACTTCGATGCAATGACTCTCAATTAGACTGTTAAGAATGGCATTTTTAATGCCTGTTATGGAGCTTGAAGTGTGTTCATGTTAGCTGGTCTGCTATAGGGTGTGACCCATACGTCATCATGTGATTTGGGGGTGATTCCTACCCTAGATTGAATGACCTCGTGGCACACCGGTAGCGTGTCTGACTCCACATCAGAAGGGTGCATGTCAGTCGTGTTTTGCCAAAATAGAAAGTGGGGACACCCTGTCAAAGGTTAGAACTGAATTGACTTGGAAGTCAAGTGACATGTTAACAAATGGGGCCGGTATTTCCATACCATGTTTATATTTATCAAAATACTACGAAAGGAAACCAGAACAGGCTCTTCCTCCTCACAGAGAACCTACCTCTACCTCTAGTGGACTAGACTACTTTATGTCAGATTATTGGCATTTCAAAACATGTGAGGTCACGCTGGGTAATCGGTGTTATTATTAGACAAGCTGGCCCAAGCTCAGCCTAGCATGGTGTGCTCTACATCAAAGAAAATCAAATCACACAAAATCATTTAAACCGCAATTGCGATCATTATATCATCAATTGTGAAGCCCTGGATCGACCCTATGTTATTATTAATGAACGCCCATCAAACATCCAAAAGGGAACAGGATACCCTGGCGTTGCTCCCGACTTGGCATTCACAGTTAAGACAGTTGTGTTTCGCTATGGGAGGGAGATACGCCTTTTATCCTGCGAACCATAGTCGTCTTTGCTTGCCCTGGGCCAGCAACTGCCACAGTCAATCTCAGAGTATGTATGCCAGTCTGTATGCCAGCGCCAGAAAGTAAAAAGTAGAAATCAGCAAAATGAACCATTTCTAACATTGTAATATTCATCATCATCATTATATTTGCAGGCAAGGCAAGGCAAGTTTATTTATGTAGCACCATTCAAACACAAAGGCCACTCAGAGTGCTGTATACTGGCAGTAAAAGAGGAAATAGAGACAATGTTTGTTGATGTTTAAGAGGTAAATAGAATATGCCAACGTATGCATTATGTTAGGACTGGGCGATATGGCCAAATCTTCTATATCTATTTAATATCTCGAAAACCATATTTATCACGATATAGCAAGTTTCCGGTAAATCTATACATAAATAGTATATATAAAATAAGCACATGGTAAAGCCTATTTGTATACTCCTGTGTGAATTTAATACTTGACAAATGAAAAGTATCACTTTACTGTAATGCAGCTTTGAAAACCAGGTAAAGACCACACTTATGCCATCACTATATTATGATATCCAAATTCTAAGATGATATCTTGTCTCAAATCACAATATCAATATAAGTAAGGGATAATCTAAGGTGTGCATGTATCGAAAAATAACGCACCTCCGCGAAGTACATTATTTTTCGATACCCGCTTATACCGGCAACGTTATCTTATTACTCCCGTAAATAGAGACCCGTAGAGAAACGTAGTCCCCCCCGAGTCCGGTCCAAGTTGTCGTTTAGCGCATACCTCTCCAGCCAATCAGAATCGAGTATTCACCCGGGCCATGGTAAAAACAGTGTTGAGGCACACATCAGATCTTCTGGAAGTTTGTTCCAGATATGTGATAAATAAAAGCTGATTCACCGTAAACCATGAACCCTGAAGAACATTATTTTTAAGTATGCCTTAGACACAGACCATGTTATTGATGTTTAAATAGTCTTGGAAGTGAGTTCATAACAGTTAGAATTTGAGTATGTCGAACTTGCAAATATATGCAAATTAGATTTTTGGCCGTGTGTATATCGTAGAAATATCATGGTGGTACGGTGGCACTGTGGTTAGCCCTGCTACCTCACAGCAACTAGGTCCTGGGTTTGAGCCCTGTGGGGGCCCTTTCTGTGTGGAGTCTTTGCGTGGTCTCTCTGTGTTTACGTGGGTTTTCTCCCACACCAAAAACATCCATGTTAGGTTAATACTGCTGCTTGACTGTAAGGCAGAACTCACAACCTCGGCGTTGCTCTGCTGGATACTGCTGCACAAGTACCACGAGCTGATCGATTGCGCAATAAAGACACTGAAACATCCTTTTTAGTTTGCAGGCTGCAAAACAAGACAAAACACGGTCTGCTGGGAGTAAAACAACCGGTCCTCTCGGAGCAGCAGCGGAGGAAATCATTGCGGTTGTAGACAGGAAGAAAAAAAAGAGAGAGAGATATAACACTGAAAGAGAGAGAGAGAGACAAAGTGGGGGAGGAGGTCGTCACAATAGGTGTCAGTGGACAAGCTGGTAGAGGAGCCAGGTGCCTGATAATAAGAAGTGGATAAACTGGATTTACCACTCCACCAACTCAAACACACTACCCGGGCAAACACACACACACATACGATACGGTCATCCAAGCACAGACGCACAAATGATAGACAATTCAGTTTACACAATGCAAATGTCGATAGCACTGCTATCTGTGCATGCACTATCAGTAGCACAGTGATGTGTGCAGGCTAGTCTGTGTGAAACACCATAGCAGCTGTCTGACTCCAAGCACTGCATTAGCCAAGACAATGGATTCACTGTTTATTTGCTTTGCAGCAAGGTGTCTGTGAAATGCAGCTCTGTGACCAGTGCTGCATGTAGCCTATATAACCCAGTGGTTCCCACACTTCTTTTTGGCCCGTGAAGCCATTTCTAGTGTTGACAATGTTTGCGGCCCCAACTTTAACTTTTTGCATATCAGACAACCCCAAGTGGGGTCCCGACCCCGAGGTTGGGAACCATTGATATAACCATTGTCACCAAATGCATACAGATGAGGACATAGAGACTGCATGACGTTAAAATATATTATTTATATTCAAAGTATGCCAAAATGTTGAATTCATATTTCACATTCCAGCCTAATCGGTGTCAACTACCACAAACAACGACGGATTCATCTGTGAGGCACATGCGTTACATTTCAACCAATAATGTCACAACATGTTTCTGTTCCCTCTCTCCTATCAACGCCTGCGACAGGCTAACACACGAAGCCGCCGAGCATGTTTAGTCACTTTTGCTCGATCCGTCAAATCCCGAAAGTTGTCGAGATCCTTCTAGGTTCCCGCGCTCATATCCTGTTTTATTTGCACATATTACCTCATACTACGGAAGTAAGCTGTGGCTGTGAACGCAATCCCATGCTGTCTCCAAGTACAGACCGACAGCCGAATAAATGACAATGCATACATACAGATGGGGGGGGGGGGGGGGGGGGGGGGGGGGGGGGGGCAGAACAAACAACATTGTGCTATTTCAATATGTTAAGTTCATATTGAATTCATTGATTCATTGTTGTGTGAAGGTGTTTAAGGTGTGAACACAGGAGGAGGTGCTGGGCTATGTTTGAGACAAACAATGACAATGACAACAAAGGATGGAAAAAAAGGAAGCCTGTAGGAAGAGTTGTAATGGCGCCCAGCGACCGCCAGGGGGCTCGAGCGCACAAGGCCACAACACAGGAAGGCTTCCTTGGCTTCCCTTGATTCCTTGAAGTTTTGTTTTTTTAACAATACATTTTTGAATATATGAATATGGACATATTTGTGGAAATTTAGCTGGTGTTAGCCGACATGCTGAAGCCCAATTTCACAGAAGAAGCGCAGCAATAGAAGAATATAATATCAGAGAACAATAGAGGAGAGAGGAGGAGAGAGGGGGAGAAAGGTGAGGTGGGGGAGAATCAAAGAGAAGAGAGTGCGAGATTTTAAGGTGTGTTTCAGAGAGCAGGTGCAGTCACCCCTGATCCCACCTGGTACGTAACCATGGCACCCAGCACCTCATCCACAGACACTTTGATAAAACACCGTCATGTGCGCGCATGCGCACACACACACACACACACACACACACACACACACACACACACAGATCCAGATTCAATAAAATCAACATACACTATTCAAAACCAGGTGCCATATCTCTCTCTCTCTCTCTCGCTCTCTCTCTCTGTGCCTCTCTCTCTCTCTCTCCCTCTCTCTCTCTCCCATCATGTTGAATAAACCACCACCACCGCCGCAGGTCTGAAGCAGAAGTGCTGGGGTTCTTCTCCACTATTACCGCTCAGCATGGTTGTATACTACCGTCCATTGGAAGTCAGTTCAGGCATGAGTCTGTCCACTGTAGGCTCACTGTAGTTAAAGAAACTCACAACCTCTGCATTGTTCTGCCGGATACCGCTGTAGAAGTACAGCATGCTGACCCGTTGCGCCACTGGTGCGTGAGTCAGCTCCGAAAACATAATTAATTATAACAATCATTGTCTGACTCAACCATCTGGCGCCCACAACAGATCGGATCTGATCCAGGCCACGTTTGCTTGGTTAGCCGATTACAGGTAAACTGTTCACTCAATAATAAGCGTTTTGCGTTTCATTCCAGTGTTTTCAGACAAACAGTGTGTAAGACAGTCGCCGCGCACACACTGCCAGAAGCAACACGGCGGCATTATGGGTAATCATTTAAACAGTTAGCGGGGTGTGGTTGACAAATACACAACACACACACACACACACAAACCTTGCCGCACTGTACAGCCACACTCAAAACACATTCAAAAATTTAATTCACACACACACACAAGAAAAATCTGTGGAGGCGCCATAACACCACAACAGTACAACACTGACACACACACACACACACACACACACACACACACGCACAGATCACACACATATACAGTCACACAGCGAAGGCAGAGCGGTTTAAATGGAGAGGGTAGTCAGCCGAGCCCCTTGTTACCGCTGCAACCTCCTGCGGCCGGCAGACGTGTGAAGCGGTGCCAACAGGTTGCAGTGATTAGAGCCCTCACTGCTGTCTGCCGTCTGACTCACGGCCAACGCCAAGGGAAGCCAACATATGGAAAACCGGGGCACTTGCATGTTCGTTTTGCTCATTTCTAAAGGACACCGCAGTATATGAATGCGTACATTGACAGGGATCGAGAAGAGCCGCTCGTTTGTGTTGTCCCAACCCGAGGCCAAAGGTAACTCGCAGCGTGTGCGCTCACACCTTCAGCTTCATGAGCTTCAAGAGCGGTCCTTTCATTTTAAAACGGGGGCCGGCGACACGAGGCGTCCGACACCGCGGCAGGGCAGCCGGTAGCGGCGCAATGAGCGACGAGGAGAGTTGAAATAATAATAACGTCATGCAAATTAGCCGCGTCGGCGCTGAAGCAGCGACCGATGGCGGAGCTGGATTGTATTTAGCTGGTTTGCTGAAACTATTTGTTGATGTCTCCAGTTTCCCGGAGCTGTAATCAGTCTGTTTTTCTTCCAGGACACAAACATAGACGCACACACACACACACACACACGTGATCTTCATTTCGGTTCGTTGTATTGTGTACTGAGAGCAAAGAACCAGGTCAAATACCTTGTGTGCGGAAACATGCTGGGCCACGATATGATTCTGATTCAATTATTAGATTAGATTCCACTTTGATTCCAATTATGTTGCCATGTAAACAATAGCTGAATGTTGGAAATATGACTTACTTACTAAATAATAAACAGTGTTATATAATGACATGGCCAAGCAAGGCTCATGTCTCATATGTGATGTGCAACAAGTAACAATAGAGATGGAAAGAATGACAACTGGAAACTGAAACTGAAACCAAAACCAGCAATTAACAAGACCCTGATGTAGACACAAACGCACATGCACACCACACTCATATAAATGCTTCACACACACACACACACACACACACACATGACTCACCCTGTCCTTGTCGTCTGCCACATCACACAGCACGTCGTCCAGGTCCAAGATGCCTCCGTCCCCATGCTCCAGCCTGTGGACCTGCACCCAGTAGTTATGGTCCTGGTAGTGGGCGAGAGACATAGAGAGACAGAGAGAGAGAGAGAGACAGACAGACAGACAGACAGACAGACAGACAGACAGACAGACAGACAGACAGACAGACAGAGTCAATTCACAAATTGATCAAAAAGACAAAACGGGGGTCATACACACACATAGCTGCAACGTGTGTACGACCACCGATCATCTCTAGGCCTGAGTGTCATGCTTGCGGTGGCTTCCTTGGTTAAGACGCTGGCTGTTATCAATAAATGTTAGGCCTTGACCTAAAAGCACAGCCGGCTCCCGGCGCACCGATCGCCGACGTGTAATCAGCAGCCCTAATCGGACACGGGCCTTCATGCGGTGCAAGCTTCTTGATCCAGCGGTCTGGCAGAGCGTACCTGGCAGAGGCTGTGATGAGGGGTTGGCGTTGTATCGCGGCTGTTATCAAATACTTTAATCCCTTGTCGTGGTCTGAAAATGTATTTGGTTCACCCCGCCGATATATAATCAGTCCTTGCATTATTGAGAAGTTGGTTTTTTTGGACAGCCTTGCTCAAGAGTTCACATATGCTGTTTTTTTTAGTCTATAGCAAACACTGTTTGTCAGCAACATATTGCATCCTGGTTAGCAACAGTTGGCAGAAGTGAATATTGACTAAAGAAGACTTTGGTTCCAGTCAGAGAATATATATATTTTGTATTGCATTAACTATTATGTTACTTATTGTTTTTAGTTTACCTACATAAAAATGTGTTTCCCTAAAGAAAGTGAATCCTGAAAATGTTGTATAACGGTCCTGCCTCATTAGCCTGACTATATTGTTTTACACTCATTTCCATCAAACATTATTACACAGCTTTGTTGACTACACAAAAGGTTTATTTCGCAGTAATGACCGGCTCACTGTACATTTATCCCTCATTATCCAGCTACCTATAGTCAAATGTCTTTGTGCTGACTGTTGTAGCCCCATATCCCATTCATTGCGGTTCACCAAACAAAATGCTCCAAATGATGAGGGAAAAAGAGGCTCTCTCTCTGTGGTCATTAAGAGGGAAAAGCTGTGTTTCAAATTGTTCAATTGTGTCCTTAAAAAACCTACAGGCTAGATACAGAGAGCACAGAGCCGCAGTTTGACATTTCCAAGGAGACGGTTTTAATTTAATTACAGGGTTTGGTATCAAGAGTGAGCAAGGCTGTCAACGTGTTGAATAAGATGAATAATGTTGTATGTGTTGTACGGGCTTTCATTTTACAATGACGATCGCTTCAACAAAAAATAATATAATCTAAAACACTACACTATTAAAACCGAGCATATAAACAAATAAGTGAATTCAAGACCTTTTTTTTAAATTATAATGCACTGTATACTGCAACCCTACTACTCTAAGTTAAAGACGACATTTCCAAGGTCACTTGAGGCCCACAGCACAGCATAAGTCACAGATGCGTTTTAAATACATGATTTCATTTGATTTCTTCATATGTTAACACGTTGCACAGCCCGTTGACATGGTCGCCGTCCTACAGCCAAGACAAGATCTTTGGCGAGATTACGGCTTAAAAACATAAATCGTGTTTCTGGGAGATGAAGATGGCAGTCCAACTGTCTCACTCTGGATGGAAAACAAATAGCAGCCTGAGAGCCTGACAAACAGACATGTATGATAGACAGCACACTGTGCCACAATGAGCGCAAAAGCAAATACGTTACGTAGTTAATACTGGACTTCTTACAGCCAATGTTTATCGGGAGTCTGGGATCGGGATGGACTGACCGCCCAGGCACAAAATACACAGGATTTCGGGGAAGTTGATTTTATTTATACCAGTGAGAGAATGACACCATCATCATTTGTATTTATTTGAGGCCGAAGCATTAAGTTTCCAAATATGAGGACATGGAAAGAAACACAGTAGACAGTACAGATCTTGTCACCTCCCCGCCCCACCATTAAAAAGTACTCCCGCGAAACGCAGACCACCCACATATTGTTTCAGCTGTTCAAGTTGTTCAACTGTTAGTAGACACCCAAACATCTCAACAACAAACTTGTGCAATATCTCAACGTTCACTGTATCACTAATCACTTAATGACACGTCCACCCACTCTCGGCTCACTTTGGTTTGAGCTGAAAAACACACAGATACAGACTTTATACATCGCTCGTCGATCTTCTGTTTTCCCAGCAGCACTCTGTTCCTAAGTGGTAAGTCCTAAATATGTATTTACACGTATTGTGTGGCAGTAGAGCGAAGCCTCGGCAATTGCATCTATTTGTTTGTGTTTACAAGTGATACTGGAGTCTAAGAAGCCAGCGTAGCTACTGCAGTAACACAGGTATAGGGCCTGGTAGTCAGAATGCATCATGGGATATTTTGTTGGAGATACGCCGCCATATTGAGAGGACTCAAGAAAGCAGTAGTACTGCAAAATCCTAAATAAACTGAAATATACCGTGACCTAGGCTAATGAAAACATTGTTTTGCCACGTCTCAGATGAGAAACGCTGTGGCACTTTCAAACAAAACATTGTCTCCCCATAATGACAACAAATGTCACGAATAATTACTAAACATTGACCAAAAAACCATTACTGCCAACGTAATAACTAACATCCCAATGCTTCCATGCTCCCAAAATGGCAAAAAAACGCTTGTCTTTGTTTGTATTTCTTTAACCAATCACAATCGTCTTGGGCAACGCTAAGCCCAGGATGCAGCGATGGCGCCCTTGCAAAAATAGTGTCGGAGGGGGGCGGGACTTGTTCTGGGGGAACAT
>JAOPHQ010006647.1:35000-37500 GCA_030340625.1 Merluccius polli
AGAAGGGTGGGGCAGCCTTTTTTTTTTTTTTTTTCTTCTCCTTCTCCGCTCTCGCGTGTTGTGACAGCGCACCACACTCGACCACATCTGTAGCACACCCGCTGAGCACCAAATTAGCTCTCCGCCATATGTGGGGCGGGGGGCTGTGGTGGGGTTTTTTTCTCCCTCCTTTGCCGTTTCATTTCAACCCCTTTTGCCGTTTCCTTGTTGTTTTTTTTGAGGACCGAGTTGGAAGAAATTCACTCTGAGCAAGACACCGACAGAGAGAGTCCCCCCACGCTGTGTCCCCCCCCCCCAGTGCCACAAAATGACAGCCATGCCACGTTAAAGCATGTGTAAGAGGCGGGTTATTTACACAGAACCGGATCAGGTCCGTACGGGGATTAAGAAGAAATAAACGTAGTTTGTATCAGCATGTGCGGTGTTCACATGTCATTGGCCCTACTAGGACCAGCTCCGCGGTGCGATAGATAGAAAGCACGGGAGGTAGAGGGAGGGGAGTGAAACAACAGCTTAAAATATTTGACCTCGACGTGATTTGAACACGCAACCTTCTGATCTGGAGTCAGACGCGCTACCGTTGCGCCATGAGGTCACCTCTGCCAACCCGGCGCCCTTATCTCGCCACGTGGAACGCATTATTTTCCCCATAAATCCTCCAAAGCGTTCTTCCTCCCTGCTCTCTGTATCACTGTAAATATATATATATGTGTGTATGCAAACATACACACACATATATATATATATATATATATATATATATATAGTCCATGATCATGCTTTGCACCCTCCACCACAAAGGCACAGTCTTATCTGGGTGTGGCCGCATCTACTGGGAGATTATCCAGTGCCGGGCCTCCCACTGTTTACAAGACGGGTAAATGAGGTTTAAATTGGAATACATTTCTCAATGCACGTTCCCTGCACGCCTACCTCAAGTTGAGGCTGAGCTGCTAAGATGAATCATGATATACTGTATGTATTGTACTGCTAACATGTTGTGTGTGTGTGTCAGCAACAGGTGTAGATGAATAAGAAGACTATCATCACTGGTCATTTCATAATAAACGGTGATCTGTTTATTTATTTGTCTATCAAATATCGCATAAAACAGCTATCTATTATAAGGCTAGCACTGGCGAGTGTGTGTGTGTGTGTGCACGCGTGTGTGTGTGCGTGCGCACCGTGTTCTTTGTCACATAGCAAGGAGGTGTGTGTACTACAGTAACCTGCTGCGGTGACCCTGTAAATAATGGGAAGGAAAACACTTGAGACACACACACACACACACCCACACACACACCCCCCCCCCCATACACACACACACACACACACACACACACACACACACACACACAGTGTGATACGGTATACGGCAGAGGGAGAGAGCGAGAGTGAAGGGATAAGAGGCGGAAAGACGAGAATGAGACAGAGAAGGATTGGAAAGATGAGAGAGCGTATGATTAATAAACAGAGCAGAGTTATCTAGACGTATAGCGAAGAGGCAGCGAGGGACAGAGAGAGAGAGAGAGAATGAACGAAGGAAAGAGCGATGGAAATAAAAGACCATTACACAGAGTGAGTGAGAAGACGAGCGAGGGCTAATTAAAGGAGACGGATAGAATTAGACATGAGACGTGAGCGGCATGGAGATGTATAATGAAAGAAAGAGAGATAGACCGAGACAATTAGACACAGAGAAGGAGTGATGGGAGGGGAGATGATGAGGAGAGAGAGAAAGAGAGAGAAGATCGATAATGTGAGAGAATGAAAGAAAAGAGAGAGAGAGAGAGAGAGAGAGAGAGAGGAGAGAGAGAGAGAGAGAGAGAGAGAGAGAGAGAGAGAGAGATGGAGAAAGAGAGATGGAGAAAGAGAGAGAGAGATGGAGAGAGAGAGTGGGAGAGAGAGGGAGAGGAGTCCATCTAAAATGTTCCCAAAGAAGCCATCCAAAAATGACAAACCTTGGCAAAGTCTGCGCAAGAATAGCATAGCGAGGGACGAGGTTACACAGTACAGTGACAGAACCAAAACAAGGCAGATGTAAACAAAGACAGAGACGGCCCTCTTGGAAAAGAGAGAGCGAGAGCGAGAGCGAGAGCAAGAGACCACATGTTTGGCTGTGTGTTTAGCTCGCATGCCGTATCTACTGCTCATCAGTTCTCCCGAAGGGAGCCGCCGCTGTAATAATATACATTATGCTACTAAAAATACGCCGGCACTAGGACAAGAACTGACAAGGCAGGGTGCAGCGGGAGCTGGAGGCCCGTTGTGCTGATGTCAGGTCTATCGTCGTCTAGCGTTTCGGCCCAGAAAGTCTACAAACCTAACCCGTTTCTTCCAACTATTTTGTCGTGTCAATCTGTACCAAGAGGTGAGCAGAGGCCTGGGAGTGTGTGTGTGTGTGCTTGTAATCACATGTCTATATAAATTCTCATGGCTACACTCACCGGCTGCATAGAGGTGTGTGCAGTGTGTGTGTGTGTGTGTGTGTGTAAGCTTA
>JAOPHQ010006647.1:40000-73560 GCA_030340625.1 Merluccius polli
TGGCAAAAAGAGGATAACTATAATATATGTGTATAGGTAATATACGTATCTAATGACAATCAACATGTTAGCATGGGTAACACATAGCTAATGTAACCTGAGAGGTACAGCTTTGTTTGTTATGGCTGTAACACAAAATCCATTACACGTCACATACCAAGTTAAGCTTATAATAATAATAATATCAAGCTAGCAAATGTTCTGGTAATCAGCATGAATGTGTGTATGGAGCAATACAACCAGGTTAACAACATTATTTTAGCAACACTGGATTAACACAATGTAGGGCTAACAGAAGCTGGGCTACAACATTAATAGTGGAGGCTAGCATGACAATGTTTGGTACAGCAAGTCTGTAAACCTTCCACATTTCATTTTTGTTTTATTATTCAGGTATTACTGACCTGGTTGATATTCACAGAAGATGTGTGCTGAGGACAACAAAACAAGGTCACACATATTCAGTATGGTAATTTCGGCCCAGATGCTTAGGACAACATGCAATGAAAAACAGCCAGACCACTAGGAGGCACTGCCATTTATTGAATCCACCACACACACACACACACACACACACACACACACACTATGGGGGGTGAGAAGGGTCACGGTGTACTAGCCACACGTAGGCCTACGTACGTTCGTTTGGTTTTTTATTTAAAGTCCCACATGAACGTACGTACGTATGTCTGCGTGTGATGAGTTGAACTCCGCAGACCGCACGTTCGTGCGCACGTGTGACTCCTAAACACGCGTGTGCGTGTGTACGTACGTCTGCGTGCGCATTCCTTATGGGGGGGTGAGAAGGGTCACGGTGTACTAGCCACACATACGTACGTACGTGTGACTATTTAGTACAAATCAGCAAACTATTTAGTACAAATCAGCCATGCAGACCGCACGTTCGTGCGCTTTTATCTGTTTTCGTCATTTTGTTTTATCTGTTTTCGTCATTTAGCCTATAATTATGAATAGGCCTATTATTATCCTAGTTTCATTGATTGATTACCTGGAAAGGTCTATCTAGTCCATTTAAGGCTACATAAATGACGAAAACAGATAAAACCACACAAACGTGCGGTCTGCATGGCTGATTTGTACTAAATTGTCACACGAACGTACGTACGTGTGTCTAGTACACCATGACCCTTCTCACCCCCCATACACGTACACACGTACACACGTACACACGTACACACACACACACACACAGAGCTATCCATAGACCTCACCTAGTTTCCATGGTTTCCCCAAAGATTCGAGGTGTTCCCACCAACTGACCAATAGGGCCGCTGGGTGAATACGGTCTATTATCCTGTGTGTTTTTTGTTTAATTACTTAATTTACAGCAGCCTGCTCTCAATGAACAGCAGCTTTTGTTGCATTATTATTAATAGCACACAAAAAACTGTTAATCCCAGCCACGAGATGAACAAAGCAGAGGCTGCCAACTGGCCACCCACACACTCTCATGTCACAAGGGGATGTGAAGTACCTTCCCTCCCCTCCATTCACTGTCTGAGGCCAGCGGGTGATGAAGGGGAGCCCCCTTTTAGTGCCAATGTCCCGTCTGCATGGCCTGGGTGATAGAGAGAGGCAGAGGTGAAAGAGAGAGAAAGGGGGAATGACCCTGTCTCACCAATTTCTCAGAGTGGGTGGTAAACTAGAAGGGGAGAGCTGGGTCAGCTCCAGATGCTCCAACGTTTAGTGGAAAAGTAGCCAAATGGCATCGGCCGCTCTGAGTTTGGCCTGCGTTGCATTGGGCTGTCGTTAGTGTGGACTTTTGGACAACCCTTAAAACATCCGAAACCAGGAATGTTCACTATTTTCGGTTTTGGTGCCCTTGTTTTGCGTGGGCGGCGCCGGCCTGAGAAGGGCATGCAGTCTCATTTTCAGTAGAAAGAAGCCCATGAATTAACTAATGATTCAATGTTAATTCATGTTTTCAATGGCTTACTTTCATTGAGTTTAGCCCCAATAGTTGCTCTTTGTTTGCTAATGAAGGCATTGTTGATTACTGCAATATTGGTATACATTCATTATTTTTGCGACTAGACCGTTGAGAACCACTGCAGAGTACTAGTGCAGCGCATCTTCAATCCAAATCAGAATACTGCATGCTGACATCAGGTCCAGATCAAAGCTTGCGAATGCACTTGCCAAAAACTGTGTCTCGCAGCAGCTCTCCGAAGAGGTTGATATCATAATTGGCGACGACTGCATGACGAAACACAGACAGATTCTTCAGCTATGAGTCCTAGGCTTAAAAAGCACATAGTATAATATTTCAATCTAATTTTACTGAAAGTAGCCATTGTATTGAAATAGAGGGAGTTTTGCAATTGCCACATAATGATGAAAGACATGTGTTTGTGTGTGTGTGCGCGTGTGTGCGTACCTGCACGTGTGTGCCCATGTGTGTGTGTGTGTGCATGTGTGTGTATGTGTGTGTTTGTGTGTGTGAAAAGACAGGTAACAAATGTTGAAAGTGCTCCGGGGCAATCTGACATTTGTGAAAGGTGCTGTTGTCAGGAAATGTATTTGGTTTATAGATGTGGAGTTGAGCCTTGGAGCCTGAAACCGGCTCAACCAGGTCATTCACATCTCCACTCCAAGCAGGCAGACAGGGAAAGGCAGGCGTGTAGACACATGTATGCACATTCAGGCTCTCTCTCTCACACACACACACACACACACACACACACACACACACACACACACACACAAACACACACCGTCTGCGCTCTGTCTAAAGCAGCGGACTAGATGTGCCACAAGGCCCATGCTTTCAAAAACAAAAAGAGCACCTGAATGACAGCCCAGCATTCATTCAGTGTGTAATTCCCTGGAAAACAGCTGTCTGTCAGAGGAGCCGGTGACTGTATAATAATGATGCACTGGTATGGTTGTCATTGATGTAAAAACCTAATGATCCTCATCGGTCAGCCAGAGATGAGAGATGAAAGTGGGTGAAGGTGAGTAAGTGGCAGCTGAAATCAAATAGCAGAGAGACAGATGCCGGTGATTTCACATGCAATAGTTTGTTTCCGTATCTCATGGCACCAATCAGAAAACCAAAATTCCATAACCTGTCTTTTGTCAACACCAGTGCCCAATATATAGTGATATTTTGTTATATATTGTAATGTTATATTCATTTAGCTTGCAATACATTTCTCAAGTGGCCAACACCACTAATCCGTGTACTGGCCCAACGTGTTAAAACAAAAAAAACCATCAACTGCGTATATATGGGCTTCAATAGGAAAATAGATCATTTTTCAAATGTCTCTGGGAGAAAGGGCAGAAAAAAGGCATGGATACATTCTTCTGGAAGAAATCTGACGCCTTTTAGGAGACCTTCTCGTTTCCCAGGCGCCACCAATCCTAATCATGGGTTGTGAGATAGCTTCGCTCTTTGTGCCACGGAGGAAGAACAGTGCAGTGTGCCATCTGCACTAAATGTAGTCTACCACTTACCCCGGCAATTAGAAAAACACCAAACCCACGCATTCTCAGTTGCAATGTTAAGTGAGCCTCCATTTGTATTTCGATGTATTGTTATATGTTATCGTTATAGGTAAGGTTACTTGCCAAACACACTACTTGCAATACAACAACGCTCGCTGTAAACTTCTGTTAAGGTCCGCCAAAATTTCCAATGATTAGCAGTTACAAAATGTACTGACGCATTTAAATGCAAGTTATTCATATTATACATTATGCCATGTCCTAACTGAATGCGAGCGTCCGATTATCGCGTAACATCAAACGCTCTCTGTCCACAATGAATCCGCAAAATATGCACGTCCGTTATGTCATGTACAGAAACCACGGGATAACCACAAATAAAAACTAATTTCAGCTCCCCGGGGTGGGACAAAATTTAACTTCAGTTAACTTTATGCAGATGAGCATGAGATGAGATGAGATGTGGATTGGATAACCATCATTCAGTCAGTACTGGCGGACCAATGGGTCTGTGGCGGACTTGCGTTGTGTTTAATTTAATTTCCTGGTTTTAGGCACTTCCATCGACAACTCCCACAGTAGCAACTAGAGAAGATGGGGGCGCGATGCCACGCAACACGAGGCAACACGTTTGGTCTGGCCGGGCCGTTAGGACATTCCAGTAGAAAGCAATGCAATCAAACTGATTTTTTTGCCAACGCTCACTCACGTCGCATTTAGTTAGGACTTAGTGTTCAATGGAAAAGGTGAAGATGTTGTATCCTGACCTAGAAATGCGGTGCCGTGTTTAATCATCATGAATTCAACACTTGAACAGTGTGCTGTTGGTGGAGTTGCAACTAGTTTCTTTCACATTTTAATCAAACCAACAGTTCCACAGGAACCCAGATGCACTGCAGCAGAGTTTATCCTCCAATTCAAAGATGTCCTCTTCCTCAGTAAGAGAGTCTGATTAAAATCCACTTTGACGTTTAAGGAATAAGCACTTTGGGAAGACTTAGCAAATACTAATCATGTGTCGACATGTTCCCGAACAAGACACATTTTCGCTTATGGAAAATTACTCCCCCCCCCCCCCCCCCCCCCCCCCAATATAAATCCATCCTTATTTATGTATTAAAGGTAATGCTCTCACTGTATGCATTCAGAACAGAGTTGAAATGGTATATATAATGTGGATGACATCATATGTCTACTTGTGTCTTGGGTATGTAGCTTGATCTTTAGTTGTACATATGAACCACCTGAGTACAACCAACTGAAGGAGTTTCCTTCCATTTAATACCGTGTGATCTGTACTCAGATCAGGTCGGATTAGATAAATCTGGACAGATCTAAGGCTACAGTCACATGAATACTTTTGATATGTAAGAGAGAGAGAGAGAGAGAGAGAAAAAAAAAGAAAGAGAAAGTGAGAGAGAGAGAGATTTAGGCACATTGTCACAAGGACAACTGGCCATTAACAACATAAATGTGTTTATGTAATCCTCACGACTGTACGAAAAACTTCTGCAGGGGAACTTGGCGATAGTGAAAGCGCTCTATGAATAAACCATGCAACGCCATGACAAGTGAACTTTTGTCCTTCCTCTGTGGATTCGACTATTCTTAAGTATGTTTGCGGTAGAAAGCCACACATCAGTCACGTACAAAACCACACACCATTCATCGCCGGTTCTTTCTCGCAAACCCAAGGACATTTCCGGTGAGGTAGACATAAAAAGATGACTCATTGCTTCTCTATCCTGGGAATGTGTACATTCCTGAATGACTATTGGTACCCCTGAGGGGGGGGGGTAATGAAGGAAGAGTGGGTCTAAATTATTCTGGACCATGTAACCACAGCAACCACAACCAAGAGCACACAGCAGTGTATCGGACGTAGGTGGTGGACGGAGATGAGGGCGAAGCACGCGCCTCTGCAATCAAGGAGAACTCATCATCGCGACTCACCGGTGAGTCGGTGAGGTTACACTGACCTGACGTCTTTATTTTGTTTTGGTAACACAGGCTTAAAGTGTCCGAAGACCACCAACTGTCCTTGATTTGTTCCTTCTCAGAGACTCTGCCTGAATATAAGGTCACTCACTTCATTATAGTTCAAGATGTGTTTAATTTGGTCTATTGCCTCCACAACACTTTTACAGATATGAAACATCAACAAGAAACATCAAGGATTTAAAAGAAATCTAAGCCGACAGCTGAAGAGCTTATTCTGATTGTATTTTGACACTCTTGAAACAGCTGTATGTGGGTTTAGGGTCTCATATTTGCCATCAAGGGGTTCAGGAAACAGATTTAACGGATTTGTGTGAAATAGCATCTTTGACACATCTAATCACAGTCATAGCATCCCTAAGGAATGGCACGGAGGTCCCTGTATCATTTCATCTAGCGTCAGTGGGCTACAGCAGGCTATATGCACGTATCATGTTATCTACATACATACGCCGTCTCACTGTAATCACCTAATTAACTGTTTTGGTGAACTTTTGGCTGTCTTCCACTTTAAAAACAGCCATGAGGCCAAATAGAGAAGGAGGCCATCAAGGGCATGGGGGAATTATTCCAATGTTTGGCATTAGAAGCAGTTAAAGAGAGCCCTTCGCTTGACAATATAACAGTGATTTCATGTGACGACATAATGGCTTCCAGACCTGCGGGAGTTGGGTTCATGAACACTATCACGGAGGAGGGAAAAGACGCACCGCTCAGCAGTCGGTTAGCGCCACGTTTTAGCTTTGCCCGGTGCTAAGTTCAGGTGCTTGAGGAGTCTGTCTATGCTGGATTGTTGCATCAACAACATGAAAAATGCAGGCGATGGTAATGTTTGAATGCTGAGTGTGTCCTGGAGGGAAATAGTTTAACAGTTAAGACAGGGTCAGGGTTTAATCAGGGTTTCTTCTTTTCCCCTACTTTCATCAACATTCATCTACTTTGTTGTCATCTTGAGGTGAATATTTTTTATGAGGAAGCTCTATGTCTTGTTATACTGTAGGTGAGATCATGGGAAAAGTCAAATCAACAGAGTGCTGACTGGGTTTTCCATTGACATATCCTTTGGCAAACTGACACGGATTCAAGCCTGCATATTCACCGCAGACAACTGTGTAGAGGATCATTTAACAACAAGGGTCAACCCTCAAAGAATGACACTGCGTACACAAGCAAGGTTGTTTGCTTTGTTATTAGAAGAGATTTCTGTGTGCCAGGGATGAATGACCCAGAGTGCATTACAACGATCAAAAGCCAACAAGCGACCACTTTGATCCAGTCCGATGTGGTATTTAAAGTGTATTTCTAAGGGCTTCACAATAATGCAATATTATCAGTTACAGTGGGTTTCAATGAATTATGGTTAAATGATACAAGATAATCAAAACAAATGCCTGTTGATGTTCTAATCCACATGATTATCATGATACAGTATTGTCCACAAAGCCCAGTTCAACTTCACATTGAACCTTATACTGTAGCTCTTTTCATAGGAAACTGCAAGGTACTTAAACAAGGATCATGTGACAACGGAGATGAATGAATGAAACCTAAACTAATGTTGATTTAGGATTGACAGAAACTGTCACCCCGCCTCTTCATTGCAATATTGGGTGTCAGGTTAAATACATCATTACATTGTCTCACCTCTTCACATCATCCCAAAACATCCCTGTTTATTCTGGATAATTCATGTTAATTTCAAACCAAAGTTCCCACCTTTGAATACAAACACATCTACAATCAACAAAAGTAGCATTGTCACCATGGCAAACTGGTGACCTAAATGTTAAACATGTGTGTGGGACCCCACAGTGCACAGTATCAACCTTCAGAGAGGCATTTTGTGATCCCCAGTCACTCTAGCAACTAATTTACTTAAGTTATGAAAATGTATGAATAAACAACCCCTTAAACCTGTGCACTATGTCATATGTTCACTGTTGCCATCACTGTCAATGAAAATGTCCTCATCTCTGTTCCTCCACAGACCAGAATATCCAGAGGGAAACCTGTGGGTGGGCGGGCTTTATGATGACGACTCATGACGATGGTTGCAGAAGTATAATAAAAAGTATGAAATGTGTGCAAAAAAAGTGACAGAGATGGAGTGCAGGCTTAATGTTGCCAATGACATCGCTAACCACAACACAACTATCTGTCATCGAGTCCTAAGAGGTAGTACGTTTGTACACTGTAAGTTTGGGAGCGGGGCGGTGAAGTAAGTAATAGTTCTCTTTTATGGAAGATAATTGTGTGTGTGTGTGTGTGTGTGTGTGTGTGTGTGTGCGTGCAACGGCTTGATTAACATTACATAACAAACCACTCTGCAAGTCTCCATAGGGAAAACAAAACAAAAAAGTGTTCAAAGACTGCGTTCGCTCTTTCCATTTGTCTCACACACCCCGGGCTGACGCTCAGCACAGCTGGAAGTATAATCATCATGGCCGCCGCATAGAAACACACCAAAAAAAAAAGGCGGTTGACAACACCGCGGCTCACACCCAAGTAGGCTTGTCATGGGCGCGTGCGCAAGTCGGAACAGCGCACACCGGCACATAGTTTGTCCGAGCTGCCGTGACTTGTCTCGCTGTCAATTTCCAGCTGGAGGCAGGAGGGGTTGCCCGCGCGCACAGCGACACCAGATGAGAAAAACAACGAGAGATAATGTCGTCGCGACCTTAACGCCGGACCACCCAAAACAAAAACTGAAAATATGATTAAAAAAACGGTTTCCAATCCAAATCTCTGAAGTCACCACATCCAGGAATTCAGGCCGTTGGCGGATTTTCTAAACCCAACTTGTTGTATGACTCATATCCTTGATCCTGGCTCTTAACATAACAAAAAAATCATGCATGCAGACATGCAGTTCCATACGGATAATATTAGACAGTGAAAACATACTTTTTGACCATGCAGACATGTCCGGGTGATGTTAGCGCACAAATGCTACACAGAAATAGCCCAAGTTAACCACACAGTGGATGAGGCATTGCTTATGATGAACTAAACCCATGGAAGGAGGATGAGGTAATGCTATTGTCAGGAGTCGCTACTTCTCATTCTCTATTCTAAACTCACTCACTTGACCACCGCTTGCAGCCTAAAACAGATGCTAGTGAGAGAGAGAAAGAAAGAAAGAAAGAAAGAAAGAAAGAAAGAAAGAAAGAAAGAAAGAAAGAAAGAGAGGAGGATGGACAGACAGACAGACAGAAAGAGAGAGGAGGGGGGGGGGTTATTTTCAATATTGTAAAGGGTTTTCCTGAACATAAGCACAGATGCTGATCAACTTAGTGTTGTGTCACAAATGTGCACACGCGCACGTGCACACATACACACACACACAGTAAATAGACAGCTCTTAGCTTGAAGTGTTTTCCTGTATAGGGCTTTTCCTATACAGAGCAAAGCTAACATCCCTCTATATTACCCACCATTATTCAATGGAAAAGGAATGCTTGTGTGTACTCTGAGGGTCGGAAAACAGGCTCCCATGTTAGGGGCTCGCAGAACAACAGTACAGACAGAGGAAGCTGTCAGTACGTACCGACAAAGGAAGCTGTCAGTACGTACTGCAGTGAGATTCAGTGTTTTTTCCATCTCCATCGCCAATATGATGTCTTCTGCCCTCCCCAGAACCATGAAGCCCCTATAACTGAACACCTTAGCACGAGCACTTCGTCATAACCAATGAAGCCCCAAAGAGAAATCAACCACGACACGCAACGGGTGACTTTATCTGATCTCATCTGTTAATCTACTCTCATTGAAACCTTTTTTGGTCTGCTGCCTATGAGTCAGGATCGAGTGTGAGAGCGTAGTTCAAGATAACTTATTTTAGGAATATAATTGTTTCATCGTTTAGGTCAGCGAGTACAAATACCAAACATTTGCTGCTATAAAAACATTTGAATATATATATATATATATATATATATATATATATATATATATATATATATATATATATATATACAGTATATATATATATATGTTTGGTTCATGGAGCATTATGAAATTAATATTTTATTTCTCGGCTGCTTGTCAGATAAAGCAAGCCAATTTAAGACGTTGCTTTAGACTCTGGTAACTTGTGATGACATTTGCTATATATATTATGCTATAATATTTGACATTTTCTAGATTAAATGATTCATCGATTAGTCTGCACTTCTAAATATAGTCTGAACTATATTTAGAAGTCATCTAGATAGCGTATTGCTTCCAACAGGGCCAGAAAAAAGGCTGAGATATCCTCCAGTCTAAAGCCACTATCTGTCAGGGATCTGCCTGGGATAACGTGGATGTGCTACAACTGGAGTCAGGCCGGTGGAGGCAGGATAGGCAAGAAATAAAATTGAACAAAAACAAAGGAAACAACAGCATCAGGTGACCTTGTGGCGCAACGGTAGCGCGTCTGACTCCAGATCAGAAGGTTGCGTGTTCAAATCACGTCAGGGTCATTTGTTTTTCCGAACCCATGTCCGATGACCTTGAGCAAGTTAAAGCGCACGTTTGTTACACCAGCAGGAGAGTACGTGAGTAGGAGCGGCAGAATCCAGTGAAAATGTCCAAATTACGCAGACAATTATTGACCAAACAATGTGTTTTCAGGGATCGGAAAAAAAAACAACCGGGCTCCTGACGCACCGCGGTCACCACCCTTTTAACATTCCTGAGGCTGTCGATGAAGAGCCTTTTAGGACCTAAGTGTGCGTGAATTATTCAACATCACGTGTGCTCGGCACAGACACCATTGTCCTACCGCTAACGGCTCAAGCAAATCATTAGCCAGTCTATCTCAAGATAGGGGAACGAAGCCCGCGTAGCTCTGGGCGAGGCCATGGCCGAGGTTAGGACAACACAGGCCTGTGTCTGTCTGGGACACGTCTTTTGATGTTTAGCGCCCTGTCACAGAGGAGAGCGCCCTAGCCTGTTTCACGTGTACGACAGAGAGAGTGAAAGAGAGACAGTGAAAGAGAGAGGGAAAGAAGGACTTAAATAATGTAGTACAATTGATTTCCTGCCTTTATACTTTAAGGGTTGCCTACAAATGCGTCATTTGAGTAAATACAATGACATTTGTTCCGGGGGGGGAACTGATCTGAACAAAAGAAGATGCCAAACAAATTATCGACAATTAGTAGTACAAAGTAAGCATGCACTGCAAGAAAAAGCAGGCATTTCTGTTGGTCCAGCTTCTCATGTCTCAATGAAATCTGAGCCACAGCGTCACATTTCAATGACTGAGGCAAAGACTGCACCGAGATCCATGCTCCCTCAAAGAGCAACACACTGCAATGATGAACTTGGTGATGATTGTGGCCACAATGACCAAGCACTGTATTGTATGCAGACCCAGACTCGCTGAGTCCGTTGGTAAGACAATGAGAATGGCAAACACTTGAAATTAAATTAGTGTTATTTTGCTATTAGTTAATTTACATCTTAGCACATCTGATGTCCTGCAAAAAGCAAAATAATTAAATACTTTACCGGAGATTTGAAACCAATGACTTCTCTGAATGTAGAGACTTTTTAGAGATGATCTGTTACCGACCAGGATGCAAGGTTGGTGATTGACCCTTATAAGGTCCAATCATTTTTTTAGGCACACCTGTACCAAGAAGGCCACAGGGCAAGATGGCATCTCTGCGTGTATCCTAAAAACACGTGCAGAGGGATTTGACACCGGCATGGTGACGCATCTTCCAAAAATATGTGGACTTCATCCCCACCCTTTAGAAAAAAAATCAATAATGTCCCTAAAAAAACTAAACACCTGGAAGAACCAGGGCTTATGCACGCTTACTGTTTGTTGATTTTAGCTTAGCTTTTAATATGCCGCTGCAGCCTCACATTGTGATTCAGAAATTGAAACAGATGAGTATTAATAATTTTATTTTAAGATGATATTCTTCTCTGTTAACCAATTGTACCCAGCATGTTGGGGTTAACAATGCCTTTTCAGATCAATCACCGCTGGCTTCCTCCTCAGGGTTGTGTCAGCTCCCTGGTCCTCTTCACACTGACTCCACCCTGAGAACTACATAATTAAGTTCTCAGATGACACAGCCATCCTTGGCTTAATGCACACAGAGAGACAGTAGTTCATCAGTGTTTACCACTCTGAAATAGAGATTTGCGCAATTGGTGTGACTGTGACACTAACCATCTTATGTTAAATGTGATGAAGACTGAGGAGGTGTTTGACCCTAAGGCAGTGGGGTGATCCTAGGCCGTTGGTTATAGCTGTTGGTGGTTGAGCTGGAGGGCCCATGTTGAAAGTCTCTGCTCTGGACTGCAGTAGCGTACATATATGTATTTTTGATGTAGAATTAGGGTCTATGGCGTCGAGCAGATGTTCATGTTGCTATTGTACCATGCAGTCTTAGAGAGTATAATAAGATATGGGATAACAGCCTGGTGTGGCAACTTGTCTGTAACAGTTGAACATTCATTACTGCCTATGGCCATTAAGACTCTCTACATTAACAGGTAATGTAGGTTTTCGGCAATGGGGGTTGTGCAATATGTAGCCTCAACACGTAAGGCATAATCCACGACGAGGTGTGCATGTATTGAAAAATAATGCACTTCATGGAGGCAACCCCCCGGCGTCGTGCATTATTTTTCAATACATGCACACCTCATCGTGGATTATCCCTTACTTAAACTACACGCTTGTTTAGGCATGACACTCACACATGTGCTTGTAGTAACCTGGAACAGAGAACACCCTCAATGAGGATTTCATGGATTTTGTGTTCAAATCCTGTCACTTGGCAATGTTTATATTTAGCTAAATTACAGTATTGCCGACATTGATTCCCCCTCTTAGCACTCACACAGCCCGCCCTCCCCTGCATCTCACTTGTTACATAAGCTATATTTTCACAATCACAGAACCATGTCTCAGGCATTTATAGCCGTAGGTGTGTGTCATCAGCTGACACTTATTTATATGTCTGCATGTCACGTGCACCTGAGCATCTCCACCAGATTTTCCCTTCCTGCTTAAGCCAAGGGAAAGACCCTTCTGGAAGCAATACCAGACAAGAGCTTCACATTCACATGTTTCAGGCTGCAAGCAGTGGCAAGTGAATGAGTTTATACACTAGAAAAGAGGATGAGAAGTAGCTGACGACTCCTGACAATAGCATTAACTCATCCTCCCTCCATGGGTTTAGATCATAAGCAATGTCTCATCCACTGTGTGGTTAACTCAGCCTTTTTCTGTGTAGTATTTCACCAATTCTCCCTCCTTCCCTCTCTCTCTCTCTCTCTCTCTCTCTCTCTCTCTCTCTCTCTCTCTCTCTCTCTCTCTCTCTCTCTCTCTCTCTCTCTCTCTCTCTCTCTCTCTCTCTCTCTCTCTCTCTCTCTCTCTCTCTCTCTCTCTCTCTCTCAGCTATGCAAACCACATGAATTAAGTTTTATAGCCACTGACATGATGTGTACATGTCTTACAGAGAGGAAAATGTAGGCCCAAAAAGTAACTACGACCAAATAATATGCTGATTCATGCTGTGGCGACTACATGGATAAATGGTATTTGTTGGAAAAAAAAGAAAAAGATAAGTGTACAATGTGTTTATTATGTTTAAGGACCATCATCATCCACTATGACAATAAATGCCATCCAGTTTACCACACAATATAGAGTTTATAGTAGTAATAATAGTTTCATTGTTTTAGAAATCAGTTTTGAGTTGTATATGGGTCTGTCTTGGGCTTTCCATATACTGACTAATCCTTCCACATCAGCATAACCTTGGCCTGACATGCAATGTTTTAATAAAAGAGAAAAAAAGAAACTAGGGGGAGAAAAAAGCAGGGGAAAAATTGCAGCAAATCCCTGAAAGGAGCTGAAACGTGACTTTTTAAGAGGAAGAAGTGTCTCACTCAGTCAGCTGGAAGGAGCAGAGTGTCCACCGTTGACCGGCTGGGTGGAAAAAAACTAAACAATCATTGCGGCCGGTGAAAGATAAAGAGACGAAAAAAGGAGACATAGATGAGGAAGAAACAACACAAAGGAAAACACAAGTATGAATTATTTGAGCATTGGGGAAGAGCAACCGGGAGAGGGGAAAACGGCCTGGCGATGGAGTTGTGGTGTTTTTTCTCGGCAGAGGTCACCGAGTTCAAACTCAAGGTTCACTGTGTCTCCCCTTCAGCCATGATCTCTACTCTGGAATACATTATTATTATGTGTCTGCCCACACAAATATACAGCCCACCCCCAGACACACACACATCTCTCCTAAACACTGCCTGACCAAAATTACATCCTCCGACGGCCTTGTGTTTCGTCGCCACGCACCAAGTCTTAGCAAAACTGCGTAGTTCTTCTGCCAATAGATCACACGCCTCTCAACCCCAATTACAGCTCATTACCGTAATAATATTCCTTTTGACATAACTGACTTAGCTCCCCTCTCTTACGTAACTGTGGTTGGGGGAGTGTGTGTGTGTGTGTGTGTGTGTGTGTGTGTGTGTGTGTGTGTGTGTGTGTGTGTGTGTGTGTGTGTGTGTGTGTGTGTGTGTGGTGGGGGGGGGGGGGGGGGGGGGCGTGTTGGGGTTTGAACTAATGAGCCCCGACAACCATTTCGATGGCTGGTCCTCGGCTCTACCTCTCTGCAGGCCTCTCAATGTGAGCTAGGGCCGCATGATTAGGACAAAAATTATAACTGATTATTTTTGCCCGATATTGTGATTGTGATTATGTATTTTGATTAACAGATTATTGATTCAATTAATATTCTGTGGCATCTACTGTATATAGAAAACAATATTAATAAAGAAACTGCTGAGCTGTAACGGTTTGTAATGTAACAGGCGTACAAAATCTGATTTGTGTTTTCTTAATGCTTCAGTTCCTTTTTTTAAATAAAGGCATTGTGACCTTTCATGACTGAGGCCAAAATCACGATTTTGATTAATAAGCAGCCCTAATATGAGCTATAGGTCGGGAGCTTTGACTTCGACAAACAGCTATAGCTTGAGATTGAGCAACAGGTGACTGACAATTTCCGCATGTTTTTTGACAGACCCCTATGCCCAACCTCAAAACCTGCACAAACACAAAATTGGTTGAATGAAGGTGACTTCAACGCTATGCTATGCATTGTTTGTTTGGATTTGTATTGTATTATTGTTGCAACTACCGTTGTCAAACAAACCTCTCGAGGGACATTAAGGATTTACTCTTCTACTGCTACACTTATGGGGCACTTTTACTTTCCAATGACTGATTTGGCCTCTGGTGTTGTCATTGCAGAGACATTAAATGTAGGAATTTGAAGTGCATATAAACATTTCATTAAGTCAATACATTTCCACCCGTTTTCAGTATGGAAAAGTATCAATTTAATCCAATCCATTTAAAAGGTATCCTACTATGTCATGATATATATTGTGATGTTAAAGTGATGGACAACAGAAATCAGTAATTTACTTCCAATTATGTTATTAAGGATTATCAAGGTGTGCATCAGAAAATGATGTTCACTCTATCGATTTTCTTCCTGCCAATTTAATGGGTGGAGTCTATTTCCCCTCCTGGCTACTTAGCCAAGCGGGTAACCAATTATCATACACTCACGTGGCCATGGCAGCGACCAATTGCCATACACTCACATTATGACGACGGTGCAGCTACGACACTTCACAGCGTTTCAGACTTTGAAGAAGTGAAAACTACACAAAACAGCGAGGAGGTGACGGGGGTTCAGAGCACGTGCTGACCAATCCTGAGTCTTTCCAAGTCGGAGTTCATTAGCTGACTTTGAGATGTATATTAACATACTTGTTGACATTCCAAAGATATTTGGTAGTGGACATGCCCCTCTGTGATATGTTATGCGTTTAGATCATGTTGTCCAATTTAAACTGATCATTTCAATTATCAGTTTAAATTAATGACGCATTCAAATATGATTTCAGCTGACCAGCCAATAACGATGGTTCATCATGAGTTCATTACAATATTCTGCAGACAGGGAAGGATGTTTTTATTTTACAAGGCTTAATAAGTGTCACTTGAGGGTTCAGAAGACATCCCTGATCCCAGATACAGCTAAGAGGGGAACAAAAGACCCCCTCTGTGCTCTCCCGCAGAGAGATACAGAGGGGTGTTTAAACTGCAATGAGAGTTGACAGAGTGTGACTGAAACTAACTGTGTAACATGACCACACAACTTCTGGGACATGACCTTATGAACTTCGCAAACCACGTTTCAGAAGGCCAGGTCGTAATACGAGGCTTTAAACTTACTCATGGACATGGGAATTCAGAACACATCACATTGCACATCTTAACACCACCACCACTCATGCAGAGGGATTGGTAGCCAGTAAGGATCAACGCCTGGTGAGAGATATGTTGGTATAAACTCTGATGATTAGGGCCTGGCTTTTAGATGGGAAATCAGGAATCAACTTGTGAAACATCTTCATAATCATATGAGACACGTATAAACATATTGTCTATATATAATATGCATTTGCTCTAATTGCAGTATTTTAACTGGAAATGGCTGGTAGTTCTACGTAATAATACCTTATATTTGACTGAAATGATGTTTTAAAATCCCCCTTGCAACTATGACAGCGATTTAAATCCGGATGTCCGGGCAAATAAGCATCTGCTACTTTGAAGCCCTGCATGTTCTGACTATATCCTATCAATATCTGCTTTTATGTTCACTAAGCACAGCAAAACGCATAACAATTACAGGCCTCTTTTTTAATCAGGCAAATACTATGATTATTTGTACTGCTGTGATTCTTGTGACAATATAATAATACCATGCAGGTATTGTTATACGTACTTGTACATGCTTTCACAGGAAAAATGACTCCGTGGAAGCTTTTAATTATCAGTGTTTGGATATTATAAAAACTGGCATCTCTTCTAAGACTCCTGAGGTACACTAGCTTATGAAGTTCACACACAGATGAGGGGAGAAGGGAAATGGCTTGACTGTACAACTTTACTTTGCTTCCCTGTGTGCTCCCCTCAGGTCATTCTTGCATTTGTACAACTTCACCGCTTGTGAAGTGTTGCAACACGTCTCAAAGCCTGAACTCCCTGAATTTGGTAAAGGTGAATAGAGCAGATCTATAATTAAGGTATTTTATCCCACGTTTAACATTGTCTTTGGACAATGAAAAGTCTGGACTGTGGCTCCAAGGAGACAAGGAGCTGAAATTGGAAGTTCCCCAGCCAAAAAAAGTAGTTTGGCCTGAATATCTGCCATTATAGTTGGGATGCCCTGTGCGCGCGTGCGTGTGTGCGTGTGCGTGCGTGGGTGTGTGCGTGTGAACAATGCCAGCATATCTATATTCTCATCTAATATAGGCTCTTCCTGGGTGACTGGTTCGTTAGCCTAGACTTAAGAAAGTCATATACCCATACGACCTATGAATACATCTATTCAATCTACGTCATTTGTCATTTCTTTCTCTGTAGGTCTCACACACACACACACACGCACACACACACACAAGTCACCCGAAGTGTTTAAACACATTGCATTGTACTTGTTGACCATTTGCAGCAGAAAGAATAGCCCAGTGTTCTTTAAACCACATTAACGACCAAACTGACAAACTACTTGCAGCAAACTACCGGCCAGTTATGTCAGGTTTATGTCGGTAAAATATGACAGATGTGCCACAATAACGCAGTGTCGTTCACTCTTCCAGCTCTACTCCCGACAAATGCGCCATGTTGAGGACACCGTTGTGGAGATGCAAGCTTCTCGTTGTTGGTGAGGAGGAGACGTGACCAAAAAAGCAAAATGCATTGGGTTTTTTCTTTTCTTACCTTGGCAATGGCCTTTTTATATCTCATGGCCGCTTGCTCGATGAGACTGTGCACTTTGATAGTCCCGTTTCCGCAGGGGACGACCACGCGAGTCCTCCCGAAGCACACCGTCACTTTCATACTCTCTCTCCCCCTCTTTCTCTCTCTCTCTGTGCGGCGTGCGTGTTTCTCTCCCCCCCCACCACACACCCACCCTCCTCGTCTCTTTACTTTGTTGTAATTCCAACCAGAAAGCGCGACGCACCGAAAGACACGAGAAAAAACATCTCCCAACACCAACACCCCTCCTCCTCCTCTCCAAAAAGAAAAAAAAAGGCGAACGCCAAAATATAATTCCCAAGAAAGCTTGTCCGGAAGTTGAAGAGGGTCCAAGTTCCCCAAATACCACCTGTTCCTTCACAGGGTGTGTGTGTATGTGTGTTTGGTGGTGTGTGTGCTGGGTGTGGGTGGGGTAAACTGCCGATACGTCCCCTAGATCCTGGTGGTGGTGAGTTGTGAGTTGTGCGGGTGCAGCAGCGCCAGCAGCAGCAGCAGCAGAAAGCGGCGGCAGCAGCAGAAACTTCAGTGGGCCCAGCAGGGAGCTTTGTGGTGTCCCTCTCCGCTCAGCGGCGGCGACCCACCAGTTACAAGTCGATTCGCTCCGAACTCCTCACGGGTTAAGGGAGGCGATCCCTTGCTGTTGTTGATGGTTTTTTTTGTGTGTTTGTGTGTTCAACACGACGAGAGCCCCCTGCGTTGGTTGTAATGCCTTCACGGTGCGTTATTGCGATATCACACACGCACGCAAAAAAAACGGGGAAATATGCTACGAGTTAGGACTTGGACACTTTTTTCTTTTCTTTTTTTCTTTTTCTTTTCCGAGACACGTTTAACCGTGACTGCTCTGACTGTTCCCCCAGAGTGGGCGGATATTACGGTGTCTGGGAGGGTGAAGTCATCATAGGTAGAGCAAAAGAATAATATAACGAAAACATCTCTAACGCTCGCCAAAAGCCACTCACACTGTGTGTGTATGTGTGTGTGTGTGTGTGAGAGACCCACTATGGTAAATCGAGCATGGCCGGAAAGCTAAAATTACCATGCTGAGATATCATCCAATTGTGCAAATATTATTGCATGTCAACGCCGCACCCGTTTTTTAAATTTTATTTTTTTATTAAATGATAGTCTCATTTAGCATTTGTAATTCGGGCCTATAAATTAATGGGGCCCGTCGTTTGCCGATGGGGATAATAGGAGGACTTGCTGATGCGTGCCACGACTCACACGCTGCTCACTAACCCACTCCAGATGTTGGTCTGAGGTCCGCCCCCCCCCCACCCGGTGCGGAAGGATCTCGTGGCGCAACGGTAGCGCGTCTGACTCCAGATCAGAAGGTTGCGTGTTCAAATCACGTCGAGGTCATTGCTTATCTTGACCGCCTGTGTGACCGTCTGGTTTTGGCTTGTACGACAGCGCCCACTGGCGGTGGCCTACAGTCCCTGCAGTCTAATTTTCAATGTCACCTTACAATTTGAACTGCTTTCGCAGACGTCTGCCAGGCAGGCGTGTGCCGGCATGAATACACAGCCTGTTCATAAAATGCATAACGAGGAAATTGATTGAAGCGTGCCAACATTTAAGACATTAACATATAAACAAATGTCTACATTAAAAACCCCTGTGTTGTTTATTTATTTATTTGACAAGCAGCATAATCTCGTTTGTCACCTCATTTTTTTCTTTACATTTGAAAGATACAATAGTCAGTATACCAGTTTTATTACAATATTTTTTTCTATGTCTGGTACATTAAAAAAAAGGAAACACACAACAACTGCAAAACTGAGAGAAAAAAAAGCCTTTTTTATGTGTCTAGTCACCACACAGCTCACTCTTCTCCCATTCATCTTTAGATTTTTTTTTCTTTCCTTTTGTTATTCATTTTCCGGTTAGGTCGTCTAATGTGTTTTATCAGCTCCTTTTGCACAAGTAGCTATTAGGCATTACTTTTCATCGTTGACGCACGGGTGCGTGGCACTGGTGATGTTGTAAACAGCATAAAAACAGACCGAGGGTGGAGGGGCCATGGCGCTAATTATCAATGGAGGCGGCTGGGCTTGTGTCTGTTTGCTGCCTAACGTGAATGGGTGAGATTCCCCCCGCCCCCCTCTCCTCTCTCCCTCTCTCTCTTCCCTGCAACCGGGGCCCACGCCCGTGACGGAGGCACCAGTCCTGCTTTAGTCTCCTCCACGGGAGTCACACGAGACAGCCAGAGTCAAAATCCATTGGATGATGATGATGATGATGATGATGATAATGATGACGACGACGTCTTTTTTGTGTTTTCTTTTTCCGAGATGATTTGAACCTTGCGTCTGCCGGGTCGGTGTGGTTGGACTGCCACGTCGGGGTGCTTCCCCGGCAAGGCCTCTAATCTGTATGGTTTCGTTTTGTCTGTTACAGTCTATGCCACGTAGCTATATTCGTCCGCCGACGTTTGACTCCTCTCGATGTACTGCTTGTCGATGAGCACCTCGATGCACTTCTTGATCATGCTGATGCTGGGGTTGAACCTGGCTTTGGACTGGTTGATGACCTGCAGACACACAGGGAAACACCTCACGTTATTCATCATGTATAAACACTAACGGGGTGGTACGGTTCAAATGAGTCACGGTTCTGTTCGCGTCACCGTTTTTGGTTGCGTTTTTTTTCGCAACCAAAAAGGCCCCAACTGGTTAACATTTTCAAACTTGTCCGACGTATCTGTATCCCCTGGTGAGCAGGTCTCCATTTTGGTACCATTTCGCCCATAGGGGGTGCTATAATTTGCAGTCAAAGTCAAACGATGTGCCTCGATAGATGAACATTTCTGAAAATTGCTTTCATAGCTGTTATTTTACATGCTGAAAATGTTTGCCTCTTGGACCCATAAGATGCGTCAGGAAAGATGTTTGTGTACAGTGAAAGTTTGGGGAAAACTTCCAAAAATGTTGATTTGGAATTTTGATTCAATAAAGAAATGGCAGTTGGTAGGTTACAAACTATAACAACTGTAGGGGGTCCTTATAAATATGTATCCATTCTAAATGGTCCCTGGCTTGATATTGAGAACCCCTGCCGTAGCAGAATAAGCAACACACCTCGAAAGATTCGATTTAAAGTGTTCTGTGTTTAATATAATGTGTGGCAATGGATGGCGCTGCGTGGTTTTGAGAGCTAAAGGATGAATCGCGGTCCGGTGGGACGCCGCGTGGCGGGGCTGGTGTGAGTGCCCTCATTGAAGATAATGGTTCATAACGGCCCAGTGTTACGGCCGGTCCACACTAGACACGATGCCAACAACGTTGTCGATGGAAGTGATTGAAACCAGGAATTTCACTGAGTTTGCCAGTACTCAGTGAATGTCGGTTGTCCAATCACATGGCCGAACCCGCGCCGCACTACGCGCTCATTAGAGAAACAACTGAGAAAAAATGAGAATAAAGTGAACTGAAGTTCAACTTTTGTCACACCCCCTTTAACGACCGCACGCGACCCGTCCCACAATCCTTTGCACCACGCGATATCGCGTCCAATACAAAGTGAATGGGAGGCGTTACGGGCTTGTGGCGTGTTGAAGGGGTGGGACAAAAGGCGTCAGTCGAAACCCCATTTAAAGGTAGAACGAGGAACAAGAGAGCAGAGACATCATGCAACCTCACACCATAATTACATGACTAAAGACACGCAACAAAAATAAAGAACGCATACAGGTTGCTGAAACACATCACAGGTTCCCATCACAGGTTCCCTCAATATTTCATGGAGAGACGAGCCGTGGCTCCTGATCTAAAAAGGCACACCAGGCATGTGGGAAGAGCAGGCCGGAGAGCGTGTTGAATAGACAAACATGTGGAACACCGGTGTAATCCACTCAATACCACAAGTGGAAAACAGATCGACAGTTTCATAAGGATGGTGGTAACGGTTTGCATGTTAACAACATTTAAAATAAAACGGTTGTGGAATACCAGAGGGTGAATGGATGGAGGTGTGCAAGTTAGTGTGTGTAAACTGGAGCCAACAGCTTCCGGCAAAATGCTTCTTTAAGTGTAGGCATGCTCCGACCTGAAGTTCACATGATCGGGTGCTTGAGAGAGTGAGTGCGTGTGTGTTGCATGCGTCTTTGTTTGTTTGTTTGGGTATTCTCCGTCACATTCCTCTGTTGTCGCCAACCTTTGCGTGACTGCCAGGGCAAGTCAACCCTGAAGCAAACAAAATAAAACATACCATGTGTATTTATGCCACATTCCCCCTACTCCCTTGCTGAAATGTCACTGGGAAATCATGTTTTTTGGTTATTGCAACATTGTGGAAGAGCCTGAATATTATAGCACCAATATAATATGAACAATTAAGGTTTTTACCTTATTGGTTGTCTAGATCCACATTACCAATAATAAGCTTCAGGAAATGATTCATGAATTTTAGGTTTTGTTCACCAGTTTTTCCTGCATTTGTCATGAAATATGGATTGAAGTGAAAAATGATTGTCTCAGTATGTATTTGGTAAATTTATGGAGACATTTGATTTTGACGTTTTGCCCAGGTTTAGCATCTATTCGAGTGGATTGACTATCGACACACAAACAAGCAGCAACATGATGCGTGTCCTAGCACTCAAGGCTACACAACGGTGGTACAACAGGGCTCCCACCCACCTCCTGGATGAGGGCGTTGTGTCGGAGCACTTTGCGGGCCTTCATGATTCTCACGATGGCGGCTTGAAGGTACATTTTGCGGTCCTCGTCGACGGCGCTCCTGGTCTGCTCCATCTCCTGCAGGAGTACAGAGGACAGGTGGCTTTAACCTCACATGCGGCACATGCGCAATGGCTTCCACCTCAACGCCGGGCATCAAAGCCACGAGATCTATGCGTGGCATCGCCAGAAGTATATAGCTGTGTGTGTGTCCTCTCACCTGCGGCGTGTCCTTCTGCATCGACGTTGTGATCTTGAACTTTGTCCTTTTACTCGTGAAGCTCATATTTAGTGAAAACGTGGACTCGGGTTCGATATCCTCCTGTGAGAAAGAGTTCACATAAGTTATCATTAATCAACAGAAGGTTATTGCTATGGTGTCAGTGCCTACAGTGGTGTTACCTTATGTCTTGTCAAGCACCTCTTTAGATGACCAAAATGTGACATGTATTTGTTTCAAAACTGTAGGGGTTGTAGCTACAGAACAACAGACAACAACTAATATGCAAAGAATGGAAGAAACAGGACATGGTCCATTCACCCGTCCTCATCAACCCACACACAAGTACACACACACAAGTAGGGCTGCAACTAACGATTATTTTCATAGTCGATTAATCTAATGAGAATTTTTTCGATGAATCATTAAGTCTAGAAAATGTCATAAATAATTAAGAGTCCAAAGTGATGTTAGTTATCAGACTCCAAAGTGATGTCTTACATTTGCTTGTTTTATCCGACAGCCAAGAACAACTAAAGTATTCATTTTATAATGATCCATGAACCAAATATTTGAATGTTTGGTATTTGTACTTGATAAAATGAACGATGAATTGATTCTAAAAATGTTATTCGATTAGTCAATCGACGAATAATTGCTGCAGTCCTACACCAAGTACACACACACGCACCTTCTCAGAGTCGTGGTTGAGCATCTTGACGTCCAGCAGGGACTTGATGGTCTTCTGCAGCTCCTTTTCGTTCATCTGGGTGCCGTCCTGCAGCTCCTTGTAGCCCACCGTCTGGCTGTTGTTGAAGGCCAGCAGCACGGCCATCTGGTAGGTGGTCACCATGGCAACGTAGGGCTTGGTCAGGTAGTTCATCTTCACCTCACCTGCATGCCACATGGGTGAGGAGGACATTGTCAACCATTTTCACATTTGTGACATGATTTTTGATTTGGATTCCATTTTTGTGACGTTTTTTTGCATCGTTATTTAGTTTTTTTATATTGTTATTTTGTTCTCGATCTTGATGTGATCCCCTTGGTTTATTTCTGTATTCTGTCAGTTGCTACACCTCATGTCAAAACATTTGAATGGACCCTCAGTAGTGAAAATAAACAGGAACAGAGGCCAAAAGGAGCCTTCAATATATTCCACTACACTTTCTGCATTCGTCAACGCGATCCTGCCACTTGATGACGCACATCATCTTTTGTAAAATGAAACAGTCATTTATTTTACATGCGGTGGAACCATTGGAAACAGAATGGAAACAAAAAAATCTTGTTACCAAGGCGAAAAAGAACCTGTTCAGTGTCAGTCGCTGGAAAAACGTCTGTTTTTCTCAATCGCCTTGCGTTAGCATCAAATCCCACAGTGAGGTCATGAACCAGCTCACCAATGTGCTGCCACCGCCTGGCCGGACTAAACCAAATAGTGTGCGTGCCAGAGTGAGAAGACTGGTGTGCAGGCTGAACCACAGAGACAGGACTGGGTATTCCTTTCACTCTAGGCATCTCATTTCTGGAGGATTAAGGCCTGAGCCTTAAATTGCCATGTGTGTGTGCACACACGTGGCAATTACTGTTGGACCTGGGCTACTTTGTGATGAGGTGGGAACGTCGCTGCTGGGTGTACCATTAATGCTCTTGCGTGTCGCCAAGTTTTAGGCAAACATGGTCATCCAGACAAATATGCTTCTTAAGATTTTATTCTTGTGTATTAAACTGTCTATTTTATTCCATTTTGAATGGTTGATGGACACCCCATATGGATCTACTAGTGGCTGCTGCAAGCTTCAATGCAAGTGTCTGACTATTGTACTTTATCAAAATAACTGTGTGCGTGTGCATGTGCATGTGCCCGTGCTTGCTTCACCTGTGCAGAGATAGTGCAGCCAGGTCAACTTCCTCCCGCTGAAGTGCTGATTATAGAACAACTCAAACTGTAAGGGAAGACAGAAGCAGACATGACATGATGCAACAGGGTCCTTCTTTATATACTCCCATGTGGGCATCAACTCCCTGCCATGGACACCATGTCTGACTGCATTTGTCTCCAGAGAGTGCCGACTCACCATCTGTACACTCTTCTCTAGCTCTTGGGGGATGGCGAAAGTGGAGGATGGGACGTGTGTGAGGGGCCAGGCACCCGCCTGTAAACACACACACACACACACACACAATAACGTCATTTTATATTAGCTGACAAACATCTGTCCAATGTGTCAGGGTATCAGCAGTTCCAACCAGTTGAATTCAAGACTTTTTAAAATCTTTTAATAACACTTACAACACAATTTAATACCGATTATTTATGCGAACACGCATAAAGTTACGAACACAGCTCGTGCATGTAAGGTAAATAAACATCTCTATTTCACATATTTGTATTTGTATTCTATTTGACATTCATTGGTTTATTATTTTTCCTCTCCCAACAGTCTCAAAAAATATTTAAGACATATGCAAATTATATTTAAGTATCATGTATTAAATTGTTTGGATTGAAGACCATTTAATACTTGGAATACCTCCGCAGTACGGTGTACATATTAGGACATAGTCAGACCTCAGCATCAGTACTCTCGTACTTCAGGCAATATGGCTTCAGGTCTCGGTTGTTGTACAATACGGCATCGTGTCTCGTTCTAAACGGCTGGTTCAAAGGGGCGATCTCCCCCACCTGACTTGGACGTGGACTTGGTACACTCATAACAAGCTCACGCCGCGCATATTTGCGTATTGTTAAGAAATTTACCAATACTTTTTACGTTTGCCTACCCAAGTGTACATTCTAGGGCTGTTGGAATGAATTTTGGGAGTTGAATATAAATCGAATAGTAAAAAAAATAATACTAATCGAATACTGAAATTACTATGTGTTGGCAAATGTAAGTGAATCTCGCCCTTCTGGCCTTGGCCTACCCGTATGTGAAAACGAAATGCTTTTGTCACATCTGATGAACAGTAAAGTTTTTACGCATGTTAACCTCCAACGTCAAAATGGCAGAAAGTGATGCAGGTGCGCCAATGGAGATCACCACTCCTGACCATTTAAGAAGCAATGTGTGGAAAGTTTTTGGGGTTTCCGTCAACAAGCGGAAAAATAACAAATAAAGATACATTAATCTGCGGAATATGCAAGGTCAAAATGAAATATCACTCAACAAGCAACCTGAGGACACACCTGATAACCCTGGCAAGCTAGGCGAGCTAGAGTCCGAGGAACCGCAGCTAAAGTGGGCAAGAAGTAGAATTAGAACTAGAATAAGAAATGTGTATTGGTAATGTTGGGAATGCCCTCTAGTGGACAGAACGTATAACAACCACATTCTGATAGTGGCATTGGCAATGTGTAAGCCTGTGTATACAGTGTATAGGTACATGGTAAATATTAGTAATACGCTAAATTTGAGCATTGACAATTAGAATATAATTAGAATATAAAAAATAATAAGGAATGAAATTCGAATGGGATTATAGAGGAAGATTGACAGCTCTAGTACATTTATGGTGGGAACATTCGAGTTTTATATCGGACACAGTTCAGTCCGATACGGTCTTCTGTGACACCCTTTTGTCTGAGGCCGCGTTGTCTGAGGCCGCGTTGTCTGAGGCTGCGTTGTCTGAGGCCGCGTTGTCTGAGGCCGCGTTGTCTGAGGCCGCGTTGTGAAAACTTTTTGTCTGAGGCCGTGTTGTCTGACTCTGACAACTGTTTGTGTGACACGTCTTCTCTGACACCGTTTTGCCGGAGGCTGCGTTCTCCGAGTCTGCCGCCATTTTGAATGAGACACGATGCCGTATTGTACAACAACTGAGACCTGACACACTTTTCCCCAGTGACCCGTGCAGTTGCCTGAGGTACGAGATCTGATGCTGAGGTCTGACGATGTCCTAATATGTACACTGTACTGCGGGTACGGTGTACGACTATCAAGTACCATGGTGTGTGTTGTGGTCACCCCCCCCCCCTCCTCACCTGTAATACGTAGATCTGGAAGCTGATGCCGAGGTCCACCACCGTCTCCTGGGTCTTGATGAAGTTGTTGAACTTGTTGTTGAGGTCGGCACTGACGCTCATGTCCGTGTACATTCTGTGCAGCTTGCTTGTGAACTCGTAGCCGCACGCTTGCTGTAACGTTCAGAGTGTTGGGGTTTGTTTCAGTGATTTCCATTGTCGAGGGGGGTTAGTCGTTGGGCAAAAGTGGTGTCATTACGGTACAAAGGAACCGGAATGACACCAAACCGTAATCGCATTTGTACAATGATTGGTAGTGTGTTTGAATCATTTTGTAGCGCGCTTACCTTTAGTTTGTTGATCATGGCTTCTTCAGAATCCATCGACAACGATAGGCCGTGTATTAACCGCTTCGCTAGCATTCTGGCATAAAACTGTAGAAATAAGGTATGTTTTTTAAAATGACCACAGGAAATGGGCTTTTGGAAGTGATCCAGGAAACAGAGCAAACCTTCCTCAAACTAATTAAAATAAAGTGACATACTACTACTACATGGGAAGGTTGAGAGACAGACTCAGACATGTTTGGTATGGCTTATCTAATTCTCCCAAGAGGTCATCCTTTTGTATACAATCATTGCAGCAAGATTATTTTCAAATAGCAAGAGCAGCCGAGAGAGTATGTCCGGGTCCGGCGTCACCTTCTGAAAGACGTCCTTGTCATCGATGTACTTGAAGACGGTGATGAAGCTGGTCAGCTTGTCCTCTACCTCGTTCTCCGTCATACCCTTGGCAGATTTCTTCAGCAAATTGTCACAGTATTTGGCCAGCTGCACGGGGAATGGAGAGGAAAAGGGGGGGTGTTAAGGGGCAAGACCAGGTCGGGTGTGTGTGTGTGTGTGTGGTGGGTGTGTGTGTGTGTGTGTGTGTGTGTGTGTCCACTCACCAGTTCAGGAGCTTTGCAGATGGACTTGGGCTCTCTGTAGTTGACCACGGACGTCAGAGCCTGAGTGAGAGAGAGGAGTTTTTGCACAAAAGGCACACACAAGATTTAGTCTGAGTAACAAAATACACCTCCGTCCAAACAGACCAATTATCACCTGAATGATTTTATAACTATATTAAACATGCACTATGCAACACTTTCAGGCAATTTTGTTCAAACATTGTTTAATTCACTACGATTAAGATAAAAATCAATAGGGTCTATTTAGCTGTGGGTGGATTAGTTCTAATACAAATTATATATAATTCTGAACAAAAAATGATGATTGCAGTAAAAAAGTTACGAACAAACTAAAACAGTTACATAGTGCAGGTTTAAAATAATGACCAGTGAATCTATTTTTACAGAATGGATATTGGTCTTGCCATGGTGACTAGCTAGCACTCCCTTAGAGATATGCAGAACGGGGGGCAGTGTGATAAGTACCTTATCAAGTGCGCTCATGAAATGCTGGTCGCCATTCAGAACTGTGTTAATGAGCTGGACAAATTTACTGTGAACCTCCAGCACGGACTCAACAAACTGGGTTGGCATCTGTAGAAGGAGGAGCAAGGGTCAGACAGTGGAGACAGTATATAGACCTATTCAGTCAATTGGCATATTGACTTTGCACTAAAACATAGCCGATGAGTAACTGTTAACAGGAGTGACAGTTAGGCATTTACAGGAACTATAAATACAGTACCTGTAAATGTGCATTCACATGCACACATATAGAGGAAAAAGGAATAGGAGGAACAGCTCTGGAAATGTAAACTGGTAGGTGGTCCCCATGGACCGTAAACACACACACACACGCAGTAATGGGCTGCATTACATTTTCCTGAGAGAGGTTACTGGTGGGCCCGTAGACCCTCGTTGTGGATGTGGACCTGTAGTTCCTGGATCATGTGAGGTAAACCGTTGGCGACGGCCCGCACAGAGTGTACTTGTTGGCCATGTCCTGGAGGGTCAGGAGAAGAAAAAAAACAAAAAAAACACACACGATCGGGTCAATAAAAGTGAGATTGTTCAAATGTATCTATTGTTAGACCGATGGACACACCTGAAACCGGGCATTATTAATTGGATTGAAAGTAACATGTATACAGAGGGCAAGTGTGGTACTGACCAGACATGCTTGCCTGTTGTGGGTTTACCTAAAGTGTAAGTGAACCCCCCTGTTTCAAAAGCTATTACCGTCATTGTGTATGAGCGTTATAATGAGCGATGTTGTATGAAACTCACCACACAACGCAGCTTTATATTATACGTTGGTTCACTGCCCCATTAAAGAGCTAACACAAAAACTAACAAGAACTGTAATTAGCTTTAGCTTGAACGTGTCAAATGAAAGATAACCCTACTACATAGATAAGAAAAAAAACTGGGACTCAAGGTGAATACCATGGGTTCACTATAAGAGATGCAACACAACCTGAAGTATTCATTTTTAGCTTGTAAGTAGGCAAGTATGTAGGCATAACTAAGTCTGGAATAAAACAACCACAACCAGCCACAGGGAGGATGAGTGACTACAACACGCACCTTCTCTCCTCTCCTGCCGGATGATGTTCTGACACTCGCCGTGCAGGAACTGCAGGTGGTCGGCCACCATCCTCTGCTGGCATTCGTGGATGACTTTGGCATAGGAGCTGGGGTGGAGGTACTTCCGACACCGCACCTCCTCGTCTTTCAACCTCCCCAAGACCTGCAGGAGGCCGGATGGGGAATAGGGGATAGGGGGAGGAGAGTAGGGGAGTGGTGTGGGGAGTCAAAGAGGACAGGAAAGTAGTTATCAGTGAGGTTCACTAAAGGCTCACTAAAGGCTTGTGTGTGTTTATAGCTAAAGATTTACAGTCATATTCCTCAGTTGAGAATGTCAGATTTAAAAATGTGGTTAAGATTATTGCACTTCCACATCGTTTTTATTTTGAACACTTGTGCTTATAGACCTTACCATGTAGGTGTAGGCTACTGATGGTAGGTCTGCCCCCTAATCGTCTCGGTGTCTGAATCCTATGATCACTCTCACCAAGCTGATCTCGCAGGATGTAAATGCATCCTGTCTGCCACGCTGCCCATGCTAATAATATTTTACATTTTAACGTGAATGAAACCCCAAATCATTTGATTTAAAAAAAGTAAAGGGTTATTTTTTGTAATGGTACCAAATGCATAAGCAACTAAAAGACTGGTGGTGCACAACTACACACTGGTACACTGGTAGTGGAGTATCAATGCAATTCATTATGAATTACAATGGCCTGACATGAGTGGAGCAAAAGAGCAAAACCTTGCACTGGGCCTGCTAGTGCTGATCTGATGGAGCTTTTGTCGATCAACTTCATCATGGAAATCTGATTAATTAGCACTGAACTGCGACACATAGAGGGGGGGTGGGGAGTGTTGCTGGGGGACTTAGCAGAGGTTATGAACTTGTTTCTGGCAGTTTAGTGGTATGGCTAATATACAAGATAAACCCATTTCGTTGGCAGATTGACAATAGTGACATACACAACCCCTGGTTGCGTAATGCCCTGCGTGATGAGAGCATGGACACAGACAAAATCTGTACCAACACACACAATCATAACACACACACACACAGACACAATACCTTTTCCATATACTGTGAACAGTTGGACTCCTGCAGTAGATTGGACGCCTCCTGTTTGTAATACTCTCCCGTTTTCGTCAGGAACGGCCCATCAAAGATCTCCTGATAAAACTGGAAAAGGCATAAAGGAGAAGGTTAATCCCCCCATTGCTTGATAGGCAATACACGTACGGTGTGTAAAAGCCTGGGTTGGAGTCATATGAACGCACCTGCAGTACAGTACAGTAACAGCAGGACATTAAGTAGAATTGTGTATCATAGTATTGAATTCTAAATACGTAACATACAAATAAAAAAAGCACATCAAATAAAAAATTATACTAATACTACATTTCATAAAAAGTGAATCAAAAGATTTGATTGTGATGTAGCTAGTAAGATATAAAACATTCATCCCATCATAAATTGAAAATATCTAAACCAATCCATGCAATACACCTCCACTACTAACAGTTTTTCGTCGCACCACAAGGTCATTTAGTTGATTGCAAGTGGCGGAAAAATCTCTCGAGTGCAGGATGTCGTCAGTGCATCAGGAAGCTACGCTCCATTAGGAAAGCAGTGAACAAAGGAAGGGACATCTGAGAGCAGTCGGCCAGAAGACATTTAAACCTGTGTTTTCTCTCCTCGGGGCTCTGTTCTCTAGCTAGACTTCATCTTCAGTTTCTCCCTTTGTTTGATTCACCTAACATTTTTTCGTAGCGACAGTTTCGCTAACTGTCCTCAGCAACATGGAATTAACAACAAGGTCTAAGATCATAACAAAGAGTTATTCGCATGTCTTTCAACAGCAGCCAATAGCAGAGGAGAAGGCTGCTCTCTCACCTTGAGTGGAAACTTCTTCTTGTACTGTTCAACATGAACAAAGGAGTTGATAACCCCGTGGATTACTTTCTGGTTTGGGTCCTCACCACATCGGTCACTGCAAAAACAATTTAGACTGATATGAGCGCGGGTTCTTCCATACAGGACTGGACTGCTTGTAGTCGTAGACTACAAGACATACACACAGGCTGGGGGTTGGAGTGAATTATTGCTGGGTAAACTTTATATTAAATATGCAAGACAGGTTGCTAGCAAAGCTCTCATTAAAGCACCCCATGCTCAGCGGCAAGTCATCAGGGGCAGCAGAAAATAAGCGTAATCTAGATTGTCTTTGAAAACTACAGGTTTTCCACTGATGACTTATCACTTGAATGATATTTGACTACAAGAAGCTCATGTAACACCAAGGGAAATAAGACTGTAAAAATATTCTAGTGAAGAAACTGACTTTTTGATTTCATTTAGAAGCATCCGGATAAGGACAGCCTGAAGTGGCTCGATCATCAGTTTCCTCCACATGTCCAATGCCAGCTGTAAACACAAAGCCAAGAGAGCAGGTCAGCAACTAGGGATGCAAGAAAGCCCCCAAAAATGTGAACCAAATACACAGTCCCAAATCTCAGCGAGCACTCGTGTACTCTTTTCCGGGATAGTTTACACCAATTTACACACATCGAGAGTAAGTTTAATCTGTATTTTATACAGGTCTATGTGCGTTACTCCCACACCAGAGCTTGGCTGGTCTCGTAGTGTTTTACCTGCTTTTTACTGTTGTAGAGCTAGTGGGATATTACTCCCTAAAGATGAAGAAGAATTAATGTCATATCCATTGTGGACATTTTGAAATGTGAGACTAATTGAGTTTTTGATTAATACTAATTGAGTGTTTACAAAGCGATAGAGGAGTGTTGCTGCCCAATGGCTTGGCTTGGATGCCCCTCTCCTTGGCAGGTATACACCGCTAGACACACTGGGACCATACTGCTGATCCCATCTTTCCCCGCTTCAGATCGCTTTAATTCAAAGCGTGAATATATCAACATATATACATGCTCCAAATTCCAGCAATCCGCTTGTAACACAATTCGTATTAATCTGGTTAATAAAAAAAAAAAAAGACTTTCAAACTGCATATGCTGCTATTGAGATGTGATTGTTTTTTTTAATACACCACCACAGCAGCGCTATGCTAAATACATTTCACTTTTAGTTTTGATGTCGGGATGCAGAGGGGACTCCACCTACCCGGTCCAGCCACTAAAACGTTGGCGAACAAACCTTTATAGTTTCTCAAAAACAACGCATGACTGCACAGCGGTGAAGGCTTTTTTATATATCCTGCTCCAAAGCTTTGCGAAAATACAACATACAACAAACAACATAATATATAATGTATTTATTTGATGCCTTCCGCCATCTGCCACCATTGCTGCATCCTGGCTTACCGCCACCCAAGACGATTGTGATTGGTTAAAGAAATACAAACAAGACGGAGCATTTTTTTTCCCCCTATGCCAGACTGATAAGAGAGTAGAGCTTTCCTCCAGCGCTGTGCTAAAACGAAGTGTGGAGATAGGTCTGGCTATGCGCGATTACATCGACGAGTACTCGTGTACACGTTTGTGTACCCATAATCAGCACACCACATCTCAAACACACACACACACACACACACACACCACACCCACGGCTCTTCACTGAAACTACCGTAAACCTGCATTGTTGCAACTTAATTACCCAATTTTTCAGACTAAATCGATTTAGAGAGAAATAATTCATGTGTTTATTATAACAAAAAGCAATGCGGACAGTGAAATAGGTTACAATGTTTAAATAGGCCATGACTCAATTCAAAAAGTGGTGGCCGCGTGTTGTTGTGTATGTTAAAGGTCGGAAGTTCATAAGGGGTTAAAGAACTACACGGCCAGTGGGATGCCAGGGGAACAGAGTCCGTACCTCTCCAATTCTCCATGAGTGGCTCGTTCATGTCAGCTCCTCCGTAGCCATACTGCAATCTTAGCCTCCGTCAGTTTGTTTCTTCTTGATGAACTGAGTGTTGAGATACCCTGAACAAGAAAAGAAAGAGGGTCGGTGGCGGGAAGGGGGGGGGGGGGATTAACCCAGCTTGTGTCATAACACTGAAGACAACGACATGACGAAGTGCAAAGCCTCTGTGCACCACTTGGTCCAGCGTTTCACCACAGAATGCCACTCGCGCTACGGAGTCTGCACCTTACGAAACAATGCACTTTTTAAAAAAAAGTCATAGACTAAGGGCATTCTCACTGTTAAAGGCGGCAGTCACGGTGGCTCCGTGTGTCCCTCTAACTCAGTCTCATCTGCACGAAGAACAGATTTCCCAAGCCTGTGCCGACTACTCCTAGGCATTGTTGCATCCCAACCAACGCAGGCCACTCACACTGCTAAACCCCTGCTAAAGTCGGATAATGCAGCATGACGTTGGTGCAAGGAGAAACATGTCAAGACGGTTTCAGCACAATTCGTCTGTCAATCACACTTTAGACTATCTGGCAATGTCACACAAAAACGAAAAAAACTAAATCACACAACGTATGTGCGAAGTCAAGTATAGTCAGACAGCCTCCTAGGAAAAAGAATATATCGAATGAAGAAAATAGCAGTGTGTGCCTTTTTACCAAAATGAATACTGTCTTGTGATAGCAATGCATCAGTGTAAATATTACATTATGCTGAATGGGTGATGGGACAAATCAATTGAATGATATAATATATATAATATTGTACAGTGTGTGTGGTTGACAGCTGGTTTAAGCAGCCTCACCTGGTCTAGTCAGACTGATTCGACTCTGGGGCTGGTAAGGCTGCACACCTGTGGTGCATGAGTAATCAAGGCCCACAGGATAAACCAGCTATCACCACACACACTCAGGGAAGAGCCACTGTC